>PVKU01005461.1:0-122778 GCA_004027475.1 Anoura caudifer
ACCTGTGAGTTTGCTGTGTTTTTACTGTTCATATTTTTTATCTTCTTTTTCTTAGATAAGTCCCTCTAACATTTCATAAAATGAGGGCTTGGTGATGATGAACTCCTTTAACTTCATCTTATGTGAGAAGCACTTTATCTTCCCTTCCATTCTAAATGAAAGCTTTGCTGGATAGAGCAATCTTGGATGTAGGTCCTTGACTTTCATGACTTGGAATACTTCTTTCCAGCCCCTTCTTGCCTGTAAGGTCTCTTTGGAGAAATCAGCTGACAGTCTGATGGGAACTCCTTTGTAGGTGACTGTGCCCTTATCCCTTGCTGCTTCTAGAATTCTTTCCTTCATTTTAATCTTGGCTAATGTAATGATGATGCGCCTTTGTGTGTTCTTCCTTGGGTCCAACTTCTTTAGGACTCTCTGAGCTTCCTGGACTTCCTGGAAGTCTATTTCCTTTGCCAGATTGGGGAAATTCTCCTTTATTATTTTTCAAATAAGTTTTCCACTTGTTGCTCTTCTTCCCCTTTTGGTACCCCTATAATTTGGATGCAGGGACATTTAACAATGTCCTGGAGACTCCTAAGCCTCTCCTCATTTTTTTTTTTTTTGAGTTCTTGTTTCTTCCTTGTTTTCTGTTTGGTTGTTTCTTTCTTCTCTCTGGTCCACTCCATTGATTTGAGTCCCAGTTTTCCTCCCATCTCTATTGATTTCCTGTGAGTTTTCCATCATTTCACTTATTGTAGCCTTCACTTGTTCATCTAATTTGTGAGCAAAATCAACCAATTCTGTGAGCATCCTCATCACCAGGGCTTTGAACTGTGCATCTGATAGGTTGGCTATCTCTTGGTTGCTTAGATGAATTCGCTCTGGGGCTTTGATCTCTTCTCCCATTTGAGGCAATTTTTTTTTGTCTGGTCATGGGTATTACATAGTGAGAGGTGAAGCCTTAGGTGTTCACCAGGGTGGGGCAGCCAAGTTGCTGGGTTGTGATGCTGTATGTGGGGGCAGAGTCCGAGAGGGACAATGGCACTTGCTCTGCTCTCTCTCGGATTCTGGTCCCTTCCTCCAATTCCCCTTCGCCTGGATTATCTGTGCACAAATGTGAGAACACCTCGTCAGCCAGCCACCTTGTGTGGCCTAACTGGGTCTGCACCATTGCCACCCCATGCCCAGGGTCTGCTAACCACTGCCTGTGTGCCTGGGGTCTGCCATCCTCCACTTTTTCCTGCCGTGACTCTGCCCCTCTTACAGGTCTGGATAAATGGTTGTTGGACTTCTGTATAGTTCAATTTTCTATCAGTTCTCTATATTTTCTTGTTTCTAAATCTTTTTTGTCCTTAATTTTCATTGTGCGAGGAGGTACAGTGTGTCCACCTATGCCTCCATCTCTTCCAGCCATTATTTCTTTGAATACTTTTTTGGCCTGATTCTCTTTCTCTTCTCCTTTTGAGATTCTGATGACAGGAATTTTAGCTCTTTTTAAACATATTTTTTTTAATTTTCCCATGTCTCTGTGGCTCTGTTCATTTTTTTTTAGTCTACTTTGTTGTTCATATTGGGTGCTTTCTTTATTGAGCTTTTTCTTTCAGTTTTTGTATTGTTCAGCTTTAGAGTATCCATTACGTTCTTCTTTATGTTTTTGTTTTTTACTGGTACTTTCTATTTTATACTGAGACTCATTTTTTTCATCTGGTTCAAAAATATTAATAATTGTTCAGTGAAGCATTTTTATAAGGGCTGCTTCAAAATCTTTGTCAGATAATTCTAACATTTCTGTCATCTTAATATTGAAATATTTTAATTATCTTTTTAAATTTATCTCAATATTCCAGGTTCTTGGTATGGGTGATTTTTTATTGAAATCTGTATACTTTGGTTGTTATGTTTTGACACTCCAAGATTATTTAAATTTTCTTTAATTGCTCTAGTTGGTCACTGCTCTGTAATGGGACGGACAGTTGAGTTCCACATTATTACTGTCAGATTAAGGTGGAGGTCCAGATTCCCCACTTGGTTTTTGACACTCAATGAGGGTGTCTTCCTTGGTTTCCAATGAGACCATGGAGTGGGCTTATTAATAGTACTGGGGATAAAAGTTCACCCTCTCTACTTGACCTTCTCTTATACTACCCCAGGAGGGGTATTGGAGCACCTTGTTACATATTAGCAAGAGTGGAAATCTAGGCTTCCCACTACAATTTTGATGTCAGGAGAGGTGGAGCCAATTTTCTCTGCAATATTTGCCTGGAGTAGAGTGATTATTCCTTAATAGTTTCCCACCTAAGCTGGTCCTTTGGTTAAATAGAATGACCTTTTGGTAGAAAGGGTGGATACTTTTTTATATTTGTGCCTGTTTGTTTTAAAGTATTGTTTTTGTCTTCAGCTCCAATCAAGATATATGAAGCAAAAAGAATATCCAGGGATCTTACTATATTATTCCTTGTATCCTGAGACAACTATCCAGTCTTTCTCTTCTCTCCTCCTCTTATAGACTTCCTATGTTTGTTTTATTTATAATAATGCCTAAGGCTTTTAGCTGTATTTAGTGGGAAAAGTAGGGGAAAATACATCTACTCCATATTTCTGGATATGAAATTGACCCAAAAATTTTCCTTTAGGCATTTGCTTAAGGTAAATAAAAAAGCTACATAAAAACTTATGCATGAATCTTCATAGCAGTTTTATTCATTAGAGGTGAAAAGTTTGTTTTAAACAAGCAAACCTGGAAGCTACCAAATACCCATGAACATGAAAAAATAAATGGTGATATATTTATAATATTGAATATTATTTAAAAATTAAAAGATTTGTCTGGAAATATCAAATGTGAAAAAGACATAAGGAAAGTGGAACATTTAGACATAATGGTGGAAATACAAATTGTTATAATTGCTTGGGAAACAAATGGAATAATGTTAAATTTGAGTTAAATTGAAAACATGCATTCTCATTTCTAGATGCCCTAAAAGGCTCATGTAAATATATGTAAGGAGATGTACACAAGTCCTTAATATGACTGTAATAGTCAGAAATTTGAAAAAATCTAAAATGACCATCAGTAGCAGATTAGATAAATCATAGTATACTGATGATTATATTTAATTTTCTTATGAATTTAGGTAAAAACTTATCACTGAGTGAAAACAATTTGCAGTTATATATGTAAATTTTACCAGTTGTATAAATTGTAAATGACACAAAACAATATATAACTATTTTTATGGACATAAATATATGTAATACATGTAATAAAATCTTGGATAAAAAAATACCTGAAATTTACATAAGTGACTGCCTCTACTCTAAAAGGACAGTATAAAGGAACTTAAAATCAAAAGATTTCTTCATCATGAAAAAATTCCATGTTTTAGATTCATAGACATTTTCCATGTTACTCTCTGCAATCTGTTTTTACTTTTCGTATTTAAGAAGGGAAGGAATTAGGACATTATAGTTAAACATGGCCTTCCAAAAAGAGGAAAACGCATGTGCAAAAAATCATGAGGTATACATGGGAAATGAAGGGTAGATCATGAAGGGCCTCATACATCAGAGATATGCAGATTTTTTCTTGAAAGCAATGAAAGCAGTGAAAGCTTTGAAGAATGGGAGTTACATGAACACACACATACAATATGTGCATATTTAAGTACTGTGATATTAGGGGTGTGCAAAGTGGAAGGGACTCAAAGAGAAGAGGCAATTCCAAAAAAATTCACAAATGACAACAAATGCTAAAACTAAATTCTTGCCGGTATGCAGGCTCTGTGAGGGCAAGAAACCTGTCATTTCCTTAGTATGTGTCCCAGGACAGAGTAATGTGGAAGAATGAATACTTAGTAGTTATAGTGCCTGGCTGTTGGTAATAAGTTTAGATCTATATAGTGCAAACTATATGAGATGCCTGGATTTTTTATTTGGTGTGCGACAGCTTCAGTGTGTACCTGCTTGACTGAATTTATTCTGATTAATTCAATTAAAAATAATTTCTCACATTATAACATTGGGCAGACCATTTGTCAGATTAAATGGATGTATATTTTGACAAATATTTGTGTCAAATTGACAATCACAATAGTCTATCTTGTTTGCATGAACTGAAACAAAGATGCAGAGTATAAGTACAGATAAAATTTTTTAAAATACAGATTAAAAAATTTTAAAGTCACAATCCCCCCATTCAGTACAGTTGTTTTAATGATTCAGTGTGTCTTTTTCAAATTAAACAGAATGTGTGTCTATCTTTGCATGTACATGTGGGATAGATCATATGGTGCATATTGTTTTATTGTCTGCTTTGTTTTACTTAATTATTTATTGTGCATACCTTTTCATATCATTAAGTATTTTTTCTCAGTGGAGAACTCATTTCTATTTCTCCAAGACCTTTTGTATAATGTCTTGTATTCCATTGTTTGACAATATGAATATGCTTTTCTCACTTTTAAACATTCCGTCTATGTAACTACCATTCATTTTCTTTTGGATTTACTAAATGAATTTATTTTCCCAAACAAGGGAAAAGTTCTACTGTAACTACATCCTTCTCTAATATTGAATCTCAGTACTGGAAGCATTTCATGTAGGCATATTTCATTTAACTTGTCGAGTAACTCTGGCCACATTCAGGAAGATGGTATTTAATTTTAACAATAAATATGGAGTATTTAATAGTAATAAATAATACTTACTGTCGAGTACTTACTATATTCCAGGTAGTGCTCTAAATATTTTACATAAATTTAATCTTGGCAACCTTACTACATATACTAATTTGTGTGCCTATTTTAAAGATGAAGAAACTGAGATCATAAAGTTAAATAACTTACCCAAGGTCACATAGCTAGTAAGCAATGTGTAAGTAAGGATTCCAAGGTTGACAGCCTGTAGTCAAAACTACTACAGTACATAAGATGCTGCCCAACTTATTGAAAAGGAAGTCAGGACAGAGGTATGCAACAGATACCACAATTCCTCCATTTTCCTCTTCTTTCACAGTCAAACAAGTTACAAATTTCAGCACCTGCCATGCTGCAATCATGTTCTCAAATGGTAGTAAAACCTAGGTGACTGTCTAATTCTACTCCGGCGTGTGCATGTTTGTGTTTGTGTCTTTAAGGGGCTCCTCTCAGCTATGACATTCATTGATTGTAAGAGGGCATCTAGAGTCTAGATTCTTTAGATCAATGTTATTGTTTTACGGATGAAGCAGCTCCTGGAAAGGTGTCTACAAATGGACTGTTTGTAAATCATGTCCCATTCCTCCACAGGGTCAAAATCTCAGGATTGCTTACTTTTTATTTACAATTGGTTTGTCATGACACATTTCCAAAAGCTGCAACTTAGGTAATTTTGCTCTTTCCTCTCAGCTGGCTATCTTCTCCTCCAAGTCCTCTCTGTCAGTGTTTATTCATGTGAATAAACACTTCAATTCACTGGGGAAGACCACTGTTTAAAGTTATACTCTGGTTAAAGTTATTTTTAAGACAAAATCCTGTATGAAAATAATCACTCCCAAATTGATGTTTTTGAAATTTGGAAATATTTGTGTACTATTGTCTAAAAGACCCAGCTGTAAATCATAGCAAAGAAAAAGGCAAGCTTAAAATAGAGGTGAATACATTTGGGCCTGAGTGTTTCCACCAGGGAATGAGCAGTTCATATTGGCTCTCTTTATAGCCACATTACTGAAGAAAAAATATGTTTACATATATTATTTTGGCACTTGGGGAGGATAGAATTATGTTCACTACTAAAGTTAATCTATATGCCTTCTTCTAGTAGGGCAATCATTTATATTATTTAAGTATAAAGGATACTTAAATAATAAAAATGATGCTTTTTGCTTTCCAGATCTACAAGAAAATAGGGCATGGATACTCTACATATAATATGGGAGAAATGAAATAATATATCTTAGCCCCCATTCTTTTAAAAAAATTATTTTATTGATTATGCTATTGCATATCTCCTGATATTTTCCTAATTGCCCCCCTCCTCCCAACTACCCTCACTCCCTCAGGCAATCCCCCAACCATTGTTCATGTCCATGGGTCACACATATAACTTCTTTGGCTATTCCATTTCTCATACTGAACTTTACATCTCCATGTCCATTCTGTAACTACCTACCTATTTATACTTCTTAATCCCCTCACCTCTTCACCTATTGCCCCACACCCTGTTCCCATCTGGTAACTATCAAAACACTCTCCATATCCATTATTCTGTCACTGATCTTCTTGTTTTCTTAATATATTATTTAGATTCAATTGTTGATAGATATTTATTGCCATTTTATTGTTCATAGTTTTGATTTTCTTTTTTCTTAAGTCCTTTTAACATTTCATATAATAATTATTTGGTGATGATGAACTTTTCAGTTTTTTTCTTGTATGAGAAGCCCTTTATCTGCCCTTTGATATTAAATGATAGCTTTGCTGGGTAGAGCAATCTTGGCTGTAGGTCCCTGCTTTTCATGACTTTGAGTTGTGAAATTTCTTTTTAATCCTTTCTAGCCTACAAAGTTTCTTTTGAGAAATCACCTGACAGTCTTATGTTAACTCCTCTGTAAGTACCTAACTGCTTTTCTTTTGCTGCTTTTAAGATTCAGTCTTTATCTTTAACCTTTGGAATTTTAATTATGATGCATCTTGGAGTGGGCCTATTTGAACCAATCTTGGTTGTGTCTCCACGTGCTTCTTGGACTTGCATGTCTATTTGCTTCATTAAACTAAGGATGTTTTATTTAATTATTTTTTCAAATGGATTTCCAATTTCTTGCTCTTTCTCTTCTCCTTCTGGCACCTCTATAATGTGAATGTTGGACCTCTTGAAGTTCTCCCTGAGGTTGGATATACTATCCTCATTTTTTTTTGGATTCTTTTTTTCTTTTTGTTGTTTCGATTGGTTGTTTTTTGCTTCCTTATGTTCCAAATCATTGATTTGATTCTTGTCTTCATCCACTCTACTATTATTTCCCTGTAAACTGTTCTTTATTTCAATGAGTGTATCCTTCATTTCTGACTGGATTCTTTTTATGCTGTTGAAGTCATCACTAAGTTCCTTGAGCATTCTTATAATCAGTGTTTTGAACTCTGCATCTGATAGATTGCTTACCCCCATTTCATTTAGCTCTTTTTCTGGAGTTTTGATCTATTCTTTCATCTGGGTCATGTTTCTTTGTCTTTGCACTCTGGCAGCCTCCCTGTGTTTGTTTCTATGTATTAGGTAGAGCTGCTCAGACTCCATGTCTCGGTAGTGTGGCCTAATATAGTAGGTATCCTGTAAGATCCAGTGTCACAGCCTCCCCTATCACCCAAGCTGGGTTCTCAAGGCATGCCATTCATTTGGGTTGAGTATACCTTGCTTTTGTAGTTGAAACTTGATTGCTCTTGGCAGGTTAGTGGGGGGATTTACCCATGCCAGTCAGTTGCAAGGATTGCCTGTGACCACTGACCACCAACCTCCACCTTCCATGGAGGATCAGCTGTGCAAAGGGAGGGTGGTGATGCTCCACCATGGTTTGTAGTTGTCCACTGGGTGCCCTGGCCCTGGGGATTCCCAAGTGGCGCAGGGCAAGGTCATCCATCTCCTGTGCTTGCCTGGGCCACACTTCCTGAGCCATAAAACAATCTAAGATGGCTGCTTCTTGTGCTGGACTTGGAGATTCTCAGGTGAAGCCAAGTTGTGAAACTAGGCTGCCTGCTGCTAGATAGATTTGGCTGCCTGGGGCTGAGGCCAGCTGTTGCTTGTTTGAAAGGATTTAGGAAATTGTGCAGAATTAGCCAAGACCAGGCATTCATATGGAAAATCAGTTTGGGTGGGTCTGTAAGTGGGGTAGGGTGAAGTCTATGGGGATGTCCACAGTAAGTCAAACAGTGTTAGCCAAGTTGATGGAGTCTCAGATACGGCACCAGCTTGCTGGCTCTGTGGAGGAATGATTTAGAAAAGGTTCAATGGTCTCTGCTCTCCTTGATGCCAGGCCCTTCAGTTTCTCCCTGTATACCACTGCTACCTTTAAAGCTGCTACCCTGGTCCTAGAGCTAGAGGGTGTGGTCTGAGTAGGTGAGTCTGTGTGTGGGTTCTTTAAGAGGAACTGCTTGGGGCTCTAACAGTTTCTTCCACTGACTCAATTCCCACTGGTTTTTGCAGCCAGAAAGTTGTAGGGACTTATCTTCCTGGCACTGGAACTCTGGGATGGGAGGCCTAGAATGAGGCTGGGACTCCTTGGTCCCCAGATATCACTCCTGAATTTTTATCCACCACACATAGGTGAGGGGCCAGCCCATTCCACATCTGCAACCCTCCTACCAGTCTGGATGAATGTGGTTTCTTTAATTCTGTCATTGTCAGACTTCCATTCAACTAAATTTCTGATGGTCCTGAGTGATGGTTGCTCTATACTTTAATTCTAATTTTGATGTGGTTGTGTCAACAGGCAAGCCATGCTGCCATCTTGACTAGAGGCTCCACACCCATTTCTTCAGGTCATTGTATTTGACCATTTTTTATAGCACCTGCAGAAGTAGGCCTTATTATAATCAGGGAAGTTAGACAAATTGTGCAAAGTCACATAACTGGTATATGCCATAACTAGAGCTCCACATAGAAAATAATCATAGAATACTAAATATAATAATAATAATAATAATAATAATAGCAAATAATTATTGAGAGATAATCATGCACAAAATCCTATGGTCACATTTGAAAAACAAATAAAAGAGTCTTGGCAAGATGACAGAGGAGTGAACGGAAGCCACATTAACCTCTTACCAGGCCCAATCTAGAATTACAACTAAGTTGTGAAGAAATTACCCAGAACAAACAACTGAACAACAGTGAGGGAGAAGCCTTGTAACTTCAGAAAGACAGAAGAATCAGCTTCGGCAAAACCTGTCTGGTAATGAGTACACTGGATACTCCAGAGCACTGGCTGGGCATCTACTTATGGCAGTGCCAGAGGATAATTAAGTGGCTGTTTGGATCCCACTGAGAAGAATGGGGTCTAAACCCTAAGCTAGGATCCCCAGCCTGTAAAACCAGAGCCCACAAAGTATACAGAAACAACTGGTAGTGAAAAAGCAACAGAGCTACTCTGTGCCTAAGATGGATGGCCAGAGACCCAAAGAGCCATTTAAAGGACCAATGCACAAATTTTCATTTGCTGTCACATACCCAGTGTTCCAGCAAAGGTGGGAGCAGAGAGAGCTTGAGACACTGGAGGAGAGACTGGTGATGGAAGCTTTGGGGAGACAGCTGAGATAATATCAGCTGGGATGCTAGAGCTGAGTCATCCCCCTTATGGCAGCAGCCATCCTACTCAGGCAGACCATTCCCCTATGAGCAGCAGTAGCATGATGGGAAACAACAGCTTCACCCCTGAGAGACTCTGCCTAGGCTCTGTGGTGCTTAAACCTAACTGCTGACTTCAGAGTGACTATATTAACAGCTGAAGGAGACAGCCATTGACAGTAGATCCCTAGCAAAGGGGGAACAGAGTGGACTAGACATGCTTGAGGAGAGACTGGGGACAGAGGCTTTGGGGAGAGAACTGAGAGAGCAGTCACTGGGATCCTGGAGTTGAGTTGTCACCCATATGGCAGCAGCCATCCTGCTCAAGCAGACCACTCCCCTCTGGGCAGCAGCAGCCTGAGGGGAAACAATAGCCCCAGCTTCAGGAGGAATTCTGCCCTGGCAAATGGGGCTTAAGCCTGATGGCTGAGTGCAGAGACACTAGATAAACAACTGTAGATAAACAACTGTAGGAGGTAACCATAGATAGTAGATCCCTAGAAGTCTCAGAGCATGCTGCCTAAGGTCAGATGGGGTCAACATCTGACATCACCAGAGGCAGATCCAGCAAGAAAAAACAGTGGTAAATACTAAAGCCTACCAAGATGAAATCCACTGTGGTCTTCTCCAGGATTAGCAATATTTTCTTTCAAGCATAGCTTTTTAACATTCTTTTCTTATCCAGCAAGTTTGTGCATATTGTCACTAGAATTTATACTATAATTTATTTCTCTTGTTTCTTATAACAGTCCTAATATCCTTACACCCTTATTAATACTGGTTCATTTGCTGTTGATCCTGAGATTGTGGGTGGGGGGGATATTTTTGCAGATATTGGTTGGTTCCCTGGGATTTCTGGTTTTCTTCTGGCAGCACCTGCACAACAGCATACAATATGTGGTGGGTAGAATGATCCTCAGTCAACAAGCTGGAGGGAAAGACCCACCAAAGAATGACCCAACAACAATCAAAACCCAATTAACACCAGACAACCAACAAAAATGGCATCATAAGAGCATCAAGTTCAGGAGACTAAGGAGACTGCACTGTTGAATTTAACAGCTCTCCTACGAATGCAAGAACATACTACAAACTCAGACACTCAGAACAGATCAATTTAAGAAGCAGAAGCTAACAAGAAGAGTCTCAAAAACAATGGGGACACAAAGAAACAACCCCAAATGAAAGGACAGAAGGAATCCTCAGAAAGAATGTTAGATGAAATAGAGGGAAGTCAACTACCAGATATTGAGTTCAAAGAAATGGTCATAAGGAAGCTCAATGAGCTCACTATGAATTACCAAAAACTACACAGAAGCAACAAGAAACTCAGTGCAAACTATATCACCATGAAAAACAAAATAGAAAATATCAACAAGAGCAAAGAGGAAATGAAGAATACAACTTCTGAGTTGAAAACACAGCAGAAGGAATCAAAACAAGCTAGACAAAGCAGAGGATCAAAACAGAGGGCTGGAAGACAAGGTAGAATAAAGATCCCAGGAAGAACAAGAAAAGGAAAAGAGACTCAGAAAGAATAAACAGGTGGTAAGCGAGCTGCAAGACAACATGAAATATAACAATATCCATATAATAGGGACATCAGAAGGAGAAGAAGAAGAGCAAAGGATAGAAGACCTGTTTGAAAAAGTAATGATGGAAAACTTCCTTAATTTGATGAAAGAAAAAGTCACACAAATACAGAATGTGCAGATAGTCCCAATCAGGAGGAACCCAGAGAGGTCCACTCTAAGACGTATCATAATTAAAAGGCCAAATTTCAAGACAAAGAGAGAATCTTAAAGGCAGCAAGGGAGAAATAGGAAGTAACATACAAGGGAGCCCTAATAAGACTAGCAGCTAACTTCTCAATGGAAATACCACAAGCTAGAAGATGATGGCAAGAAATATCCCAAGGAATGAAAAACAAAGGTCCGCAACTGAAACAGTTCTACCCAGCAAGACTCTCAATTAAAATGGAAGGCTAAATAAGGAGTTTCCTGGACAAAATAAAGCTGAAAGAATACACCTCCACCAAGCCAGCTCTGCAAGAAATGCTAAAGGGAATGATTTAAGAAAAAGAAGAAAAAGAATGAGGGGGCTTGAGGAACAGAGGTATGAAGGAAGTAAATGGCAATGAAAAATACTTATCAACAAACCTTAAATGTAAATGTATTAAATGTTCCAATCAAAAGACATAGAGTAGCAGAATAGATGAGAACACATAGCACACACATATGCTGCCTACAAGAGACCCACCATAGAACAAAAGACCTACACAGACTGAAAGTGAACATTTGGAAAAAAATATTACAAGCAAATGGACAGGACAAAAAAGCCAAGGTAGGTATACTCATATCAGATAAAATAGACTTCAAAACAAGGGCCATAAAAAGAGACACAAAAGGACACTTCATAATACTCAAAGAAAGAATCCATCGAGAAGACATAAACATTTTAAACATATATGCAATGAACATAAGAGCACGTAAATATGTAGGGAAAATATTGGAGGACTTCAAAAATAATATTGACAGCATCACAATTATAGTGGAGGATTTTAACACCCTATTGTCAAAAATGGATAGATCTTCCAAAGAAAATATCAACAAGGGTACTGTAGAATTGACCAATATCCTAGATCAAATGCACTTAATTGATGTATATATAGAACCTTTCATCCGAAAGAAAAAAATACATTCTCTTCTAATGCATGTAGAATATTTTCAAAGATAGACCACATAATAAGGCACAAAACAAGCCTCAATAAATTCAAGAAAATTGAAATCATATCAAGCATTTTCCCAGACCACAAGGGACTGAAACTAGAAACCAACCTCAAAGAAAAAAATCAAAAACAGTCAAGTTCATGGAGACTGAACAGCATGCTATTAAACAGCAAATGTATTAAGAAGGGAATCAAGGAAGAAATAAAAAAAAATTTCTGAAAACAAATGAAAATGAGCTCACAATAATCCAAAACTTACGGGACACAGCAAAGGCAGTCCTCAGAGGGAAGTCCATATCGATACAGGCCTACCTAAAAAATATAGAAACATTTTGAATAAACAACCTAACCCTACACTACAAGAACTGGAGGAACAAGAACAAAGACAGCCCAGAGAAAATAGAAAGAAGGAAATAAACAGAATCAGAGCAGAATTAAATGACATTGAGACTGAAAGAACATAACTAAGGATCAATAAAAGCAGGACATGGTTTTTTGAAAAGATAAACAAAATCAACAAGCCTCTAAGAAGACTCATCAAGAAAAAAAGAAAGAGGACCCCCCAAAAATCAGAAAGGAAAGAGGAGAGATTATAACTGATGCCACAGAAATACAAAAGATTTTAAGAAATTAATACAAACAATGTATTAATGTGACATACAAAATATAACATATGAAATTAATGTGCCAAGAAATTGAAACCTAGTCAACAAAACAAACAAACAAGCAAAATATAACCAAAGACACTGAAACTGAGAACAGGCTGACAATGATGAGAGGGGAGAGGGGAGGGAATTTCAGGGGAAAAGGGGAAGGGTTTGCAGGAACAAGTATAAAGGACACATGGACAAAAAGGGGGGGGGTGGAAAATTGAGGTAGGTGGGCCAGGATGGGGATAAAAGGCAGAAAAGTGTACTTGAACAACAATTAAAATAAAATTAAATTTTAAAAAAGAAAAGAAAACCTAGGTGAAGTGGACAAATTTTGAGAAAAATATAATCTTCCAAAACTGAATGAAGAAGAAGCAGAATACCTGAACACATCAATAACAGCTGACAAAATCAAAGCAGTATGAAAAAAAGCTACATGCACACAAAAGCCCTGGACAGGCTTCATAGGAGAATTTTACAAACATTTACAGAAAAGGTAACCCCCATTCTTCACAGATTATTCAAAAAAATCCAAGAAGAAGAGAGACTCCCAATTTTTTTTGATGAAGCCAGCATGATCCTACTATCAGAACCAGATAAAAACACAGCAAAGAAAGAAAACTACAGGTCAATATTACTAATGAACATAGACTCTAAAACCCTCAACAAAATATTGGCAAACCTCATCCAGAAATACATTAAAAAGATCATACACCATGATCAACTGGGATTAATCCCAGGGATTAAAAGATGTTACACTATGCACACACCAATAAATGTAATACATCACATCAACAAAAGGAAAGATAAAAATCACATGATCATATTAATAGATGTGGAAAAAACATTTGATAAAGTACAGCAGCCATTTATGAAAAAAACACTCAGCGAAGTGGGAGTAGAGGGAGCATTCCTCAGTATGATAAAAGCCATATATGGGAATCCTACAGCCAACATCATACTAAATGGACAAAAACTAAAACTTTGCCATTAAGATCAGGAACAAGACAAGGATGTCCTCTTTCACCACTTCTATTCAACATGGTATTGGAAATCCTAACCATAGCAATCAGACAAGAAAAAGAAATAAAAGGCATTCAAATTAGTTAGCAGGAAGTAAAACTGTCATTGTTTGTAGATGATGTGATAGTGCACATAAATATTCCTATAGGCTCCACCGAAAAACTACTCATCCTAATAAGTGAATTTGGCAAAACAGCGGAATACAAAGTCAATATTCAGAAACCAAAGGCATTTTTGTGCACCAATGATGAAATATCAGAAATAGAAATCACAAAAAAATCCCATTTGATATAGCAGCAAGAAAAATATAGTACCTAGGAATAAACCTAACCAAAGAGGTAAAAGAGTTGTACTCAGAAAACTATACAACACTGAAGAAAGTTATTAACAAAGACACAAACAAATGGAAGCACATACCATGATCATGGATTGGAAGAATTAATATCATGAAAATGTTCACAGTACCCAAAGCAATGTATAGATTCAATTTATAGGTCCCTATTAAAATACCAATGCCATATTTCACAGTATGGAACAAACATTTCAAAAATTCATATGGAACCATAAGTGACCCTGAATAGCCTCAGCAATTTTGAGAAAGAAGAACAAAGTAAGTGGGATCACAATATCTGTAATCAAACTAAATTACAAAGCCACTGTAATCAGATCAACCTGGTACTGGCAAAAGAACAGGCACATAGACCAATTGGAACAGAATAGAGAGCTCAGAAATAAACCCAAGTCTCTGGTCAATTAGTATTAGACAAGAGGGCAGAAGCATAAAATAGAGTAAAAATAGCCTTTTCTAACAAATGCTGTTGTGAGATCTGGACAGCTGCATGCAAAAAAAAAAAATGAGACTTGACCACCAACTTACACCATACACAAAAATAAACTCAAGAGGGATAAAAGACTTCAGTATAAGTTGCAACACCATAAACATCCTAGAGGATAATAAAACAGGCAGGATAATCTCAGATGTTCCACATAGCAATACTTTCACTGATGTGTCCCCTAGAGCAAGGGACATAAAGGAAAGAATAAACAAATGGGACTTTGTCAACATAAAAAGCTTCTGCACAGCTAAAGAAAACATCAGCAAAATGAAAACTGAACCAACCATATGGGAAACTATATTTGCAAATGATTCCTTGGACAAGGGTTTGATCTCCAATATATAGAAAGAACTCACATGACTCACTCCACAAAGACAAACAACCCAATTAAAAAATGGGCAAAGACCTGAACAGACATTTTTCCAAGGAGGACAAACAGAGGGCCCAGAGACATATGAAAGAATGCTCAGCATCACTAGCTATCAGAGAGATGCAAATTAAAACCACAATGAGATACCACTTCACACCTGTCAGAAAGGCCATCATGAACTAATAAAGAAACAACAAGTGATGGAGACACTGTGGAGAAAAGAGAACCCTAGTGAACTGTTGGTGGGGTTGCAGACTGGTGAAGCCACTTTGGAAAACAGTATGAAATTTCCTCAGAGAACTAAAAACGGAATTGCTTTTTGACCTGGCAATTCCACTGCTGGTATTATATCCTAAGAACTCTGAAACACCAATCCAAAAGAACCTATGCACCCCAATGTTTATAGAAGCACAATTTACACTAGCCAAGTGTTGGAAGCAACCTAAGTGCCCACCAGTAAATGAGAAGATCAAAAAAGAGTGGCACATTTACATGATGGAATGCTATGCAGCAGAAAGATGGAAGGACCTCCTACCCTTTCTGACAGCATTGTTGGATCTGGAGAACATTATGCTAAGTGCAATAAGCTAGGCGGTGAAAGACAAACACCATATGATCTCATCTATAAGTGGAACCTAATCAAGAAAGCAACAAGTAGGGAAAATATAACCAGAGACTTTGAAATTAAGAAAAAAATTGACAGTAACCAGAGTGGAGGTGTGAGGGGATAATATTGGGGGGGAGGAAATTTTTGTCAAGAACATGTATAAAGGATACATAGACAAAGCCAAAGTGGGGTATGATTAATGGTGGGAAGTGGGCATGTTTGGGTTGGGGGGAGTGGTGGGTGGAAAATGGAGACAATTGTAACTGAACAACAATAAAAATGTTAAAAAATACCTACTTATAACTGTCATGTGAATTAAAACTTATAAACTCTAAAAAGAGAAAAACAAATAAAAGCCAGATGATGACAGCTGAGGTCAACCAATTAAATGGCTGAGAATCCTTCTAGTATAATAATAATAAAAGCTAAAATCAATTTAGCATTTAATATGTGTCAAGCTTTGAATAAAGTATTTTACATTCATTGTTTTATTCAGTTGTCACAGCAATATTTTGAAGGAGCTTATAGTCTAGTGGGAGAAGCAGTTAACGATCAAATAATCTCATAAATGAATTAAAATTACAACTGTGACAAGTCTTAAAATGGCTACAAGAATGTAATTAGAAGGATTGACCTAGTTATAAATATCTAGGAAGATTTCCCTGAGGGAGTGAGTGAAAGTGGGGAAATAACAGAGTGCAAAAACTTGTGGGGGAGGGAGCATGATGCTTTTGAGCAACTGTGAAAGTCGGCCAGTATGCCAGGAGCAGAAAGAGTAAGGTATACAGGGTATACATGGAGGGTAGAAAGCTAGGGAAGGACCAGATCATGTGATAAGTATGTTAAGGAATTTGGGCCATTACAGGTTAGTGAAATATTTTAAAGAAGACAATGACCTGTTTAAATGTGTGTTTAGAAGCAACCACTCTGACTGATTGTAGAATATATTAGAGGACATAGAGAGTGGATGCAGGGAGATGTTAGGAAATTGTATCTATTCAGGCAAATGTAATCATGACACCAACTGATTGTGGTTGATGTGGAGTAAATTTCCTTGCTTTAAGAGAAGTGTAAGTGGTTATAAAAGACAAGCTTTGATGATATATTAAATGTGTAAAGTAAATGTTAATAATCACTCTGAAATAAACTAAATTCTGTGCCTCCAAATCCATAGTTTGAAGGTCTGACTCCCATTGTCACTGTATTTGGAGATAGTGCCTTGAAGGAGGTAATTATTAGTAAATGAAATCCTAAGGGTGGGGCCCTAATCCAATAAGACTTGAATCCTTATAATAAAAGAAAGGGATACCAGAGATATGTACACATAAAAGGGGAACCATGGGAGGACACAGAGAGAAAGTGTCCATCTGCAAGCCAAGGAAAGAGGCTTTAGGAGAAATCAAGCTGCCAGTATCTTGCTCTCAGTCTTCTAACCCTTGCAAATGAAAGAAATAAATATCCATTATTTAAGCTACATAGTCTGTAGTATTTTGTTATGGTAGCCTGGGTTGACTATTACATACCTGTAGGTTTCATGTTCGAGCAACTGGTTAATGATATGATTGTTGCAATTACTAAGATAAAGCACACCAGAAGTCCGGATTCATAGGAACAGATGAAGAAATTGAGACACAGAATTTAAAACAACTAACTTACTCATGACCCCAAACCAAAGCTTGACTATTCCAAATCCCATGTTCTTAACCAATATTCTAGTATAGGTTAAATAGGGCAGACAAGAAATTCAGTTCACTATGAACCCTAGAGCTAAATGATAATTATCCCTTTTTAAAAGCATGTTTCCAGTTTAATTATATAATGCAAAAGGAAAGTCTTCTAGACAACGAAGTGCTGCTGCCTCTGGTATAATTGCCCTGGAAGCATGAACCAGGGCTAGCCTAGCTTCAGAGAGTATAGCCCAGAAGCTGAACTTGACTGTGCTTTTTTTTATATATATATATATATATAAAAGTGAGGAAATCTGCCTTTGGGCTGATGATTTTAGCACTGCTGCTAACCATTGTTAACATGCCTATGACCACCTTTGAAGCATTCTTAACCCCTGAAGGCTGTACTCCAAAGAAATAGCTTCTAGATATTATGAACCAAATAGACCCAAAGCTCAACCAAATATGGAAAAAAGTGAGCAGCCCCTTCCCTCCCCTCTTCTCCCTCCTCCCCTCCTCCTCTTCCTCCTCCTTCTTCTTCTCTCTCTCTCTCTCTCAGTGGAAACAGAGCTCATGCATCCAGTGGGTGTTTCACAATTCTGTATTGAAGAAGGAATAAGGGGAGAGATAATTCACAAGAAATAGAGATAAGGGGGCCTGGGTTACTACATAAGATAACTAAGTAGATTCATATGGCACCAAAAATATTTTTAAGGACATTTTTGATATTTGATCTTTTTAAAAAAGCATTGAACTAGTCATAATGACAAAATGAGAAGTTTTTCATCTTACTTATGCTTATTTAATGATTTAGTATTCTTTTTATTTTGAATTGCATGGAGGAGAAAGCAACATAATCATTCTAGTGTTTAGGGCTTCTAGAAAGATTTCAGTTCTATGAAACATTCATGAGCAAGGAGAGAAAGCACTGAAGAGGATCTTTAGAGAATGAGGCTTGTTTTCCATACATATCCTGTTTCAAGTTAGAAGAGATCACCACTTTATCACCTTACTCTTTATCTAGTGTCCACTGTCACCACCACCCAAACACTGATGGTGAATTGTTTCACATTGTCTTCTTTGTGGTTTCACTGTGTAAAGAGTTTTATCAGGGTGGCCTTGTTACCTTCAGGGCCTTAGGTGCCTCTATTTTTAAAGGGCTATGTTCTTACTGTATATGGGTGGGTTTTTTGGTTTCTTAATCACAATTCTCTTTTTCCAATTTTTGCTATTTTGGGTACCAGTTTCGCCCCTCATTTTTGAATTATTGTTGACTTGTTTCTAGTTGCCTTCTCCTTAGCCCTGTCCAGTTTCAGTGGAAAATTGGCTTAAGCCATGTGTTTATTAGGCCACCATCAATCACTTTCATCTTTGTATACATAGAAATTTTAGATACAATAGAACACAAAACAAACAAACATTGATTGGAAGGGGTGCAACCTAGAAATAATTTACCAGGAATAAAGTTCGAGGAGTGGCAGCCAGAAGTCAGGAATGTAATGAAAGTAGGGCTAGATTCCTGGAGAATGCTTATCAGTCATGCCATTCTTTACCATTGAACCCAGAGAAGGTCTCAGAATTCTAACACTAAAAGAACAAGCAATATCAATAGAATAAAGTTGGCCATTGGGATGAAACCTACGCCATTCCTAGTCCAGATGGTGTGTGAAAACTTTTTTGTTTTTCTCTGGTAATTGCTTTTCAACTTTGGATTGGAATGTATGAATGTCATTTTATACCCCAAAAGGCAAAAACCTGAAAAATATGAAATAAAAGAAAAAATGAAGAGAACTTCTTTCAGGCTATAGAGGACATGAATGAGAGAGCCCAGTAGTACTTATTCAATGCACATAACAAGTAGGCAGTTTCCTGAGTTGTAGGTTGTGTTTACCACAAGAACCTATAAATAGTGTAATTAGCATCATTCCTTTGAGTTGAGATATGGAAGACCCTAAGGAAAAAGTGATTTAAAGATGGTGGAGATGGATATTGTTCATCATATTAGCCTTATCAGACAGAGCAGAAAAGAGAAAGGTCTGGAACATGGGATAACTGGGAAGGGAAGGCCAGGAGAAAGACGGTCAATGGGTAGCCAAAAACAGTATGAGGTCATTCAACATTTTAGAGAGGGTTGGATGGGTACAAGAATGCAGGTATTCACAGGGAGTTCTCATCAATCAAAGACAGGCTTCTTTATTTATCAGGTCATCTTATTCCCTTGTGTTGAGTAACTGGGAAGGAGTTCTTCAGTGGATATTTTGTGTTCCCTCATTGGATAGAACATTGGAAATTTCAGAGTGCTATTTACTAGGATTGCATTGGATGATATGGCTTTTTTTTGGCCTTAGCCATGAGTCCTTTCAGTTTACAGTCCCACTAAATCCCAATACCCACTCCAAGGAGGTCTGTGTCCGTGTGAACTGGGGTAGAATGGGAAAGTTACTGTGCTTATAAACTTTTCACAAAGAGAGCCAAACATGGGTGTCAGAGTCCATTTACATCTCAAAAACATGTTTCCAAAGGAAGCAGATGTAATCAGTCTAATTTAGAGGGGGTTTAATTAACACATTTGTTAGATAATTATGATCACTTTACAATTACATCTTAATTAATGAATAATATCCTGTGTATTCATAGGGAGAATGTAAACCAAATTAAGTTGCTAACGCAAAACAAGTGCTCCAAATGCACCTGAATCTTGCCAATAAACAAACATCCTGCTCATGCACTAGGGTAAAATACTGTGGTTTTCAGCTCATATCTTTTTACTAAATGTCTTCCTGTAAGCCTGGAGAATAATACATATTTTCATCCTAACCCAATGCCACAGAAACAATATTATATGTGTGTTATTAACCATGCTTACTATGACAGTTTAAACAACCATAACCACATTTAAAATATAAGGAATTCAGAAACTTTTTACCCACAAAGTGGCAGAATCTGAGTTGCCTCCATAACCTCTTGACTTCTCATATCCTCCTTCTTTCAAGATTGCTGTCATGAAAATGTAATGTGTTGGGGACTTTTCAAGAGGAGAGAACTTCCCAGGTAGTCACAATTAGTGATAAAAAGAAAAATATGTAAAAATAGAATCAGCTTATTGTATTTGAGACATTTGTGAATACACACACATAAAGACACACACACACACAAAGCTCTGGGGATGATTTGGTTGACCAATGGGGTCTGAGTGGTATTTTCTTCCAAAGATAAATCCTCTGAATTTTAAGAACAGCCTAGCAAGGATCCCACAAAGTCTTTCTTTTTAGATTTTATTTATTTATAGAGAGAAGGGAAGGGAAGGAGAAAGGGAGAGAAACAGCAATGTGTGGTTGCCTCTTGTGCAGCCTCCACTGGGGACCTGGTCCACAACACAGGCATGTGCCTTGACTGGGAATCGACATAGTCTTTTAATGAGCTGACTAGCCAAGGCTCACTTCAGAGATTCATCTTTCAGGGAGTGGCAGCTGTCTGTCCTTCCATGTAATCCAACTAATCTGAGACACTTTGTAAGAAGCTGCATCCTAAAGCAGGTAACTAGCTCAACAGATCCAGCCCAGAGTGGAAAGAGGTAGAGATACATTTTTGCAACTACAGCAAGCTAGGTTTCTGGCCCACGTGTACTGGATAATTTTATAATCCCCATCTCCATTCCAGCCCCCATTAAATGAATGGTTAAAGTTTCACAGTTTAACTTTAGTAGCTGTACCTGTTCTCAGATTTTTGCTTCCCTACTTTCTCTTCTACTACTGGAAACTATTTTAAAGATGAGATTACATCATTTCTTTTGGGGTCTTCATGGTTTTGCTCTTGCTCTTCCCTTTTTCTCCTTTTTTACCTAATACATTTCTTATTCATTAAGTAAGATACAGCTAATGTAAAATTCCTCTTTAAAGTCTTCCATGACTACACCATTCAAAGATTTCTAAAAACACAGTGTGCATTAACTTTGATCAATTATATGACAACCTTCTTGTTATATGAGACTTTCTCCTCTATTAGGTAGTTGATTCCTGAAGGGTAAGGGCCATGCCTTATTTAACTCTGTGCCCCAAGTGTTTATCACAGTTTGGCTCATTTAGTAATTGAAAGAATTACTTCTTATATCCATATATGGGAAATTGTGCCAGGAGCTGGAGAGTCAGCAGAGTTCATGCCACCAGAACTCTGGTGGAGAAAGACAGTTGATAAATATGTAAATAAAAAATAATCTCATAGATTAGTAAAAGTTTTATAAAATAATTAAAACATGTTAATTGAAACTGTGGACATAGATGAGATTCTAAGAAAATGTGCAGTTCGTGAAAATCAAAAGGCATGGGCTGGAATCCTAGGTAATACCAACTTTCAAGGCCAATCAACAGATGAAAATGAAAACAAATAGAGAAGTAAGGGAGAAGCAGATGAATGTAGTAGTCCCTCCCTTTTCTCCTTCTTCCACCACAAATCACTATGCCAACTCTCACTCCTCTAAAATTGAAGTTGTAGAAGACTACACACACAATGAACCAAAAAGGACTTACTAGACTAGTACTGATGTCATCTGAAATTAATACTCTTTTTGTATGCCATTATTGAAAATGCTAATTCCTTCTTGAGTACATTTCTGGCTTTCTCTGATGTTCTTCAATTAAGGAGATCCAGGTATAGTTTCCTTCAGGATACCTCCAGGATCTTGGCTGAGATCACATTAAACCTGGCAGGAAGTCTTCTTACTCATTTTTAAAAGATTTTATCTATTTATTTTCAGAGAGAGGGGAAGGGAGGGTGAGGGAGATAGAGAGAAATGTCAATATATGAGAGAAACATTGATGGGTTGCATCTTGCACATCCTCCACTGGGGACCTGGCCTGCAACCCAGGTATGTGCCCAGATCAGATATCAAACCAGTGATCTTTTGGTTTCTGGGTTGATGCCCAACCCACTGAGCCACATCAGTCAAGGCAGAAGTCTTTTTTAACAGTATCCTTTTATAGTGTAACTCACAGATGGTTACTTTTGTAGGGTTCACATACGGCCCACAAGAAAATGCAACTTTTCCTGCCATTGGTGATAACATGAATTACTCTCATGCATTACTTTTTCTTTGTATTCTACCAATGCCAGACCTCAACCTCTGGAGATATTTTCTAGGCACGTGTCAGGTAACAGTTTTTACTTATCACACTCAAGTTCCAGATGATACATGTCAAGGTCTTGAGGTATGCCTTATCTTAATTTGTCTTGATATGGTGGTAGGGGAGAGAGAGAGAGACCACCACCCTCCCTCTATAATGTAAAAGTACTCATATTGTTACTTTTGGTACAAAGATTTTGTTTAAATATAAAATTAGTTGGAAAAACTAATAGATCAAATTGTCAGACATTAACAGTTTAGTGAAAATTAGAAGAATACATAACTTTTTTTAAACTTAGTTCTTTAGTTTATTAGGGATCTTTGAAATGTTTAGGGCAATAGTATTCTACAGTTAATTGGATATTGTACAGGTTGGATTGGAAACAGGAAAAAATGAAATATATATATATATATATATATATATATATATATATATATATATATATATATATATATATCACATATGTATCTCATGTATATTTGTATAATAGTATGTCCAGAAGGTATCCAACCAGGTAATATGAGAAATAGAAACATTTATTGAAGAAAATACAAGATACAAGAAACATTGTACATAGGACAATGATGCTCCAGTCTCCTCAAAGTAGGCATCTTGGGGACCTCACACAGTTCTCCCAATTGCCATTAGCTGCCCCATCGTATATTCCCGAATCTCATTAATGGTCTGAAATCTCTCCCCATTCAAAAGTGATTTTAGTTTTGGGAAAAGCCAGAAGTCACAGGACACAAACTGTAGGGGAGCTGAGTCACCTGGGTGATTTGATGTTTTGCCAAAACCCCCTGCACAAGATGTAATGTGTGAGCAGGTGTGTTGTGGTGATGAAGCTTCCAATCACCAGTTCTCCATAGCTGCAGCTGTTTTCATCATATTGCATCTCTCAACTGATGAAGAACATTGAGGTAATAGTCTTTGTCAATTGTTTGCCCTGGAGGGGGCATATTCATGATGGACAACATTTTACCAGTCAAAAAACACAATTAACGTGGTCTACATGTTGCTGCAACTTTGTTGTGCCTTCTTTAGGCATGGAGGTCCAGGTGACTTTCTTTGGGATGACTGGGTCTTCATTTCTGGTTCATAGATACAGACCTATGATTTCTCTCTGGTTATGACATTTTTGAGGAAATCTGATTCTTTGATAGTGGTTTGAATCAGGTCATTAGCAACTGCAGCACAATGTTCCTTCTGCTCTGGTAACAGAAGCAATGGAACAAATTTTGCCACAACATATTTCATGCCAAGGTCCTGCACCAAAATCTCAGATACAGTAGTTTTTGGAATCGCCACATGAGCTTATAGTTCTAGCACTGTCAGTTACTGATCTTTGTTGATTGCAGCCCATACATGTTCAACATTCTCAGGTGTCCTGCTTGTTTCAGGCCTTTCAGAACGTGGATCATTTTCAACAGATTCCTGACCATCTTTGATGTTTTTGTACCATACTTTTATTTGTGCTACATGCACTGCATCATCTGCAAATGCCTTCTAAATCATCCAAACACTTTCCGTGGAGAAGTGTTCAAGCTTAATGCAAAATTTGATGCAGATTTGTTGCTCTACTGACTCAATTATTTTGAATGTGATGGCCACACAGTACACATGTTCACTCAATGGTGTCTACTGCCCATGCTAACTACTACAGTAAAGTCATCATTCTTCATGCATGAATATTCAAGTCCACTCTCCTTGTCTACCAGGTCATCAATGTCATGCAAACCTTTCTTGTTATATTAACAATGGCTGTACTTTTTCTGGACATACCAAATAGGTAAATATATATTTAATACATACAAATATGTATTAAATGCACATACATATTTAAATATAAATACATATTTATACACATTTATACAAAATATATACACATATACTTATTAAATATAATACATATTTATATGTATTAAATATACATTTATATATTTGTATATATTTATACATATACAAATTCAATGATTCTTAATCATCTATAAAGTTCTTGATTAAATGAACCACAAGACAAGTACCTATTTGTTTTGGGAAAAGTATAGGAAAAAGACACAGAGCAGAATGTGGGAAGGGAGGCCTTGAGGAACAGGACAGTACTGAAATGATAGAGAAGGGCAGATATAGAAAAAGAATTTTGATTCTTTACATTTAAAATTTTGCCTAAGTCAGTTTCTTTCTTTCTGTTTTAAAAATATAATTTGTATTTTTGAATGTATATTGCAAGGGGTGCTGCTACAAATGTCTATATCCATAGTTAATTGTGTACATGTGTGAACATATTTATAGGATATATATGTATTTAGAAAGATAATTGATGTCAAAAATATGTGTGTGATGATAAATTTTATGTGTCAGATTGTTGGCCCCAGCAATGCCCAGAGATCTAGTTAAACATTGCTTCTGAGTATATCTGTGAGGGTGTTTACAGAAGAGATTAGCATTTGAATTAATGAACTGTGAAAAGCAGATTATCCTCCCGAATGTTGCTGGGCATCATCCAATCTATTGAGGGCCTGAATAGAGCCAAAATTGGAGATTTGTATTCTATATCTCTGCCTGACCACTGGAACTGAGACTTCCACTTCTCTTGCTCTTGGACTGAAACTTATACCATTAGCACTCCCGGTTCTCAGGCCTTTGGACTTGGACTGGAATTTATACCCAGTTATCTGTTTTTCTGAGTCTCCAGTTTATAGGCAGCACAACATGGGACTTCTTAGCCTCCATAACAGTATCAGGCAATAAATATACATATAATATATATATATAATATATATATAAAGTCTATTGGTTATATTTCTCTATAGAACCTTGGATAATACAATATGTATTTGTGATTTTTTGACTACTTGCCTTTCATAGATGTTGCACCCATTTATATTCCCACCTGAATGTATGAGTGTTTTTGCAAACCCTCACCAGTACACTTTTTAAGCTCTTCCAATCTTTGAGGTGCGAAATAGTATTTTGTAATATATATATATATATCATGAATAGGGCTGAAAGTGCTTTCATACCTAAAACTATTTGCATTTTCACTTCTATTAAATGCTTATTTATATATTTTTAAGATTTTCTTTTGGGTTATTGTGTATTTCATTTTTTATATGAAAGGCAATATCTTTATTACTCAAAGACCTCATGCAGATTTGAGAGAAAATTAAGACCTCATCAGAGGCACAGAGACAGAATAACTCACAAAAGAAGAATCAGGGCAATGCAAATGACACAATCCTAGCACCAGTTAAAAAATTAATTATAACCCCTAATGACCAGTCTCACGTGGCATAAATTGTGTCTCATATGTTGTACTACATTTTAGAAAGCAATTTGGCAAAATGATTCAAGATTCATAAACATGATCATGTCTGTGGTCCATAATACATTTTATGATTTTATGTATTTAGATTCTTAAAAATTCTTTATGTAATAAGGAAATTAGAACTGTAATTAGGATATGAATTATAAATATTTTCCCCAATTTGTTGCTATTTGACATTATTTTTAATACATATATTTAGATTTTTATTTAGTTGTATTTATCAGTTTTTAACTTTTGACTTACAAATTATTTTGGGGGCTTTTGTCAACCTTAGAAATGCCTTTACTATTCTATAATTAAATACAATTTCCCCTTTGTGCTAGTAACTTTAGAGTTTAATTTCATAAATTTAAATATTTCGCTCATTTGGAATTCATTTATTTATTTATTTCAATTTTTAGTTCACTTTTTATTGAAGTAACATTGGTTAATAATATTATATAAATGTTGGATATACAATATTATAATTTGATACCTGTATATTCCATTGTGTACTCACAGCCAAAAGTCTAGTTTCCATCTGTTACCGTATATTTGACCTCCTTTACCCACTTTTTTTAATGGATTTTTTGGCATTTATTATTATGTGTTTCTCATTTTTCTGTTTTTTTTAAATTTTAACTGTTGTTCTTGTACAGTTATCTGTCTTTTACTCACGTCCCAGCCCACTGCTCCAACCCTCCACACCTCCCACCCATATCCACCGCCCCTAGGTTTTGTCCATGAGTCTTTCATACTTATTGCTCCAAACCCTTCCCCTTTTCCCCTGAAATTCCCTCCCCTCTACCCTCTGGTGACTGTCAGCCTGCTTTCAATATCAGTGTCTTTGGTTATATTATGCTTGTTTGTTTGTTTTGTTGAATAGGTACCTGTTAAATGTGAGATCATATGGTATTTGTCTTTCACGGGCCAAATTCATTTATTAGGTCAAGCAGTTTTTGGGCCGAGTCTATAGGATTTTCTATGTACACTATCATATCATCTGCAAACAATGATAGTTTTGTTTCCTCCTTTCAATTTGGATGCCTTTTATTTCCTTTTCTTGTCAAATTGCTGTGGCTAAGACTTCAAATACTATATTCAATGGAAGTGGTGAAAGTGGACAACCTTGTCTTGTTCCTGATCTTAGTGGAAAAGATTTTAGTTTTTGCCCGTTGAGTATGAGGTTGGCTGCAGGTCTCTCATATATGGCCTTTATTATGTTGAGGAATTCTCCCTAGATTCCCACTTTGCTGAGTGTTTTTATCATAAATGTGCTTTACCTTATCAAATGCTTTTTCTGCATCTATTGACATTATCATGTGATTTTTGTCTCTGCTTGTGTTTATGTGATATATTACATTTACTGATTTGCAAATATTGAAACATCCTCGCATCCCAGGGATGAATCCCACTAGGTCATGGTGTATGATCCTTTTAATGTATTGTTGGAAGCAGTTTGCCAATATTTTGTTGAGGATTTTAGCATTTATGTTCATCAGTGATATTGGCCTGAAGTTTTCTTTCTTTGTTGTGTCTTTATCTGTTTTGGGGATTAGGATGATGCTGTCTTCATAAAAAGAGTTTGGGAGTCTTCCATCATTTTGGATTTTTTTGAAAAGTTTGTGAAGGATAGGGGTTAGCTCTTTCTTAAATGCTTTGTAAAATTCTCCTGTGAAACCATCTGGTCCTGGGCTTTTGTATGTCAGGGGTATTTTGATTCCTGCTTCAATTTCATCTGCTGTTATTGGACTGTTCAGGCTGTCTGCTTCTTCATTGAGTTTTGGAAGATTGTATTTTTCTTGAAATTTGTTCATTTCACCCAGATTTTCAAATTTCATAGCATACAATTCTTCATAGTAATTTCTTACAATCCTTTGTATTTCTGTGGTGTCAGTTGCAATCTCTCCTCTTTCATTTCTGATTGTGTTTATTTGGGTCTTCTCTCTTTTTTTCTTGATGAATCTGCATAAAGGATTGTTGATTTTATTTATCTTTTTAAAGAACCAGCTCCTAGATTCATTGATCCTTAGAATTGTGCTTTTAGTCAGTATGTCATTTAATTCTGCTCTGATCTTGGTTATTTCCTTCCTTCTGCATGCTCTGGGCTGTCTTTGTTGTTGTTCCTTGAGTTCTTGTAGGCATAGGGTTAAGTTGTTTGTTTGAAATGTTTCTATCTTTTTTATGTAGGCCCGTATCGCTATGAACTTCCCTCTCAGGACTGCCTTCACTGTGTCCCATAAATTTTGGGTTGTTGTGAGTTCATTATCGTTTTTTTCCAGACACTTTTTGATTTCCTCCCTAATTTCATTCTTGACCCATTCATTGTTTAATAACATGCTATTCAGTCTCCATGGTTTTGAGTGTTTTGAGTGTTTCCCCTTGGGGTTGATTTCTAATTTCAGTCCCTTGTGGTTGGAGAAAATGCTTGGTATGATTTCAATTTTCTTGAATTTGTTAAGGCTTGTTTTGTATCCTATCATGTGGTCTATCTTTGAAAATGTTCCATGTGCATTTGAAAAGAATGTGTATTTAGTTTCTTTGGGATGAAGGGCTCTCTATATATATCAGTTAAGTCCATTTCATCTAGAGTGTTGTTCTATGCCACAATATCTTTGTTGATATTTTGTTTGGAAGATCTGTCCATTTTTGACAGTGGGGTGTTAAAATCCCCTACTACAATTGTGTTGCTGTCAATATCTTTCTTGAAGTCCTCTAAGATTTTCTTTATGTATTTGGGTGCTCCTATGTTGGGTGCTTATATATTTACAATGTTTATGTCTTCTTGGTGGATTCTTCTCTTGAATTTTATGAAGTGACCTTCTGGGTCTCTCTTTATGGCTCTTCTTTTGAAGTCTATTTTGTCTGATATGAGTGTTGTTACCCTGGCTTTTTTTCCCTACCCAATTGCTTTGAAAATTTGTTTCCAGCCCTTTACTTTGATTCTGTGTATGTCTTTTGTCCTGAGTTGGGTCTCTTGTAGGCAGCATATGTGTGGGTCATGCCTTCTTATCCATTCAGCTATTCTATGTCTTTTAATTGGAGCATTTAATTGATTTATGTTTAAGGTTATTGATAGGAACTTATTCATTGTTATTTTCATGCCTGTGTTTGTCTCTCTCTCTCTTTCCTTACAGCAGTCCCTTTAGTATCCCTTGCAGCACTGGTTTGGTAGAGGTGTATTCTTTTAGACTTCTCTTGTCTGCGAAGCTCCTTATTTGGCCTTCTATCTTGATTGAAAGCCTTGCTGGTAAAGTATTCTTGGTTGCAGGCCTTTGGTTCTCATTACTTGGAATATTTCTTGCCATTCTGTTCTGGCTTAGAGCGTTTCCATTGAGAAGTCAGTTGCTAACCTAATTGGGGCTCCCTTGTATGTTACTTCCTTTTTCTCCCTTGCTGCCTTTAAGATTCTCTCTTTGTCTCAGAATTTCACCATTTTAATTATAATTTGTCTTGAAGTGGGCCTCTTTGGGTTCCTCTTGAATGGGACTCTGTGTTTCCTGAATCTGTTTGACTTTTTCTTTCATCAAATTAGGGAAGTTTTCCATCATTACTTTTTCAAATAGGTTTTCTATCCCTTGATCTTCTTTTTCTCCTTCTGGTATCTCTATTATACGGATATTATTATGTTTCATATTGTGTTGCATTTCTCTTAATCCCTCTTCATTCTTTCTGAGCCTCTTTTCCTTTTCTTGCTCTTTCTGGGTGTTTTTTTTTTTCTACTTGGTCCTCCAACTCTCTGATCTGATCTTCTGCTTCATCGATTCTGCTTTTTATTCCTTCCACTGTGTTCTTCAGTTCAGAAATTGTATTGTTCATTTCCTCTTGGCCCTTGTTGATAGTTTCTATTTTCTTTTTCATTTTGATATAGTTTGCAGTAAGCTCATCGTAGCTTCTCTGTAGTTTCTGGTAGCTCATTGAGAGCTCTTGGAGCTTCCTGACAACCATTGCTTTGAACTCAAAATCTGATAGTTGAGTTGCCTCCATTTCATTTAGCATTCTTTCTGGGGCTTCCTCCTTTCCTTTCACTTGGGGATTGTTTCTTTGTCTTCCCCTTGTTTGTGAGACTGTTCTTGTTAGCCTCATCTTCTTAAATTGGTTTGTTCTGGCTCCCTGGGTTTATGGTGTGAACCTCTGTGCTAGAATACCTGTGAGATTCAGTGGTGCCGTCTCCTTTGCATATCCTGGTGATCACAGCTTCCACTGTCTCAGCTGTTGGAATGAACCCTCTTTGGGACCAACTCTGTTTTTTTTTTTTTTTTTCTTTTCAGTTTTCTAGGGGTTTTTTTGTTGTTGTTTTTGTTTTTGTCTCATCATGGGTATTTAAAAAGAGAATAGAGGAAGAAAAAAAGAGGAAGAAAGAAGAGATAAAATTGGAAAGAAAGAAAGAAGAAATAATACAAAAAAGAAGTAAAGGTAAGCAAAGGAGTTGAGGAGTAAAAAAGATAAAATAATGAAAATATAATAAAAATATTATTCAAAAAAGAACAAACAAACAAGCAAACAAAACAAACAAATAAACAAACAAATGAAAAAACTCTTGCTGTTTTCACACTTGCCAAGCTGGATTTTGTGGTCTTGCTGGCTGCAAAGGCCGAGGGGGGATGGTGTCGTTTTTCTCCCTGTTTAGCACTGAGTTATCTTTGAGCTAGTCCTCCCAGGTCTAGCCCAGCGCCTCTCTGCAGAGGGCCTCGGGTGTATTATTTGAGCCTCCTGGGAAGCAGGCACTTTCCCAAGTTTATGGATGTGAGCTTGGTTCGCCTATGCCATGCCCTCAACCCAATTTCACGGGAGTGAGCTCCAATTCTCTCACGGCTCACTCGGGCTCCTTGGGTTCCTGGCATGGGCTACAGGTTTCCAGTGTCACACAGTTGTATTTATTCCCAGGTGGGTGGGTGGGTGTCTTTAGTCACGAAGCCTTATGCTGTCGCGCAGACCCGGCTCCCTCCCTAGAGCCCCTAGCCGGCCTGGCAAGCGCCCTCTGTGGGCCTCAGCAGCCCTGGTCTCCACGCTGATTCCTGGGCTCTTATTATTTTGAAGTACTATCCTTACCATCCGATTTTTCAATGTCCGCTACAACCTTCGATCTCCTACTTTCAAATATGCTGTGTTTCTACTGGTTGACTGTTCCTTTTCTCCACAGATCAGCCAGGTTCCTCTCCTGTGTGCAGGGGGAAATGGAATCTGCTCCCTCCTACCTCGCTGCCATCTTACAGCTCTCCCCATTTGGAATTTATCTTTTAGTAGGATAAAAACTAGGCACCCAACTTCAACTTATTTCCAGATAGCTACCCATTTTTTTAAACATTTGTTGAATCTTATCTCATCTTGTTTGGAAAATTTATTTTTAATCTGTCCAACAATCATTTTATGTATACATTAATAAGCATTTATTTAGCTTAGTGACTGCTATATTGCCTCTTCTTTATTCTAGCAGAATGCCACTCATGTTACATGAAAGACTACCCAGGGAATGGGAAGGCCTCTGATAGAGTAAAGAATGGTGGAGAAAGATGGAATCTTAAGGTTCATGTATTCTAATTTTATTTACAGATGGAAAATTGCAAAGAAGAGAATTTACTTTCCTTGGTCAAGCAGAATTATTACTCACTTGATAGTGTTGTTTGTAATGTGTCATAGTGTATACTAAGATGATTCATGTTAACTAAAGATTCTCATCTTAAGAAAAACCCCACAGTCTAAAAAAAAAGCAGGCTCAAAAGGGACAATTTAAGTTTGGAATATATCTCTACATATACATGTAATCACTAGCTCAAAGTAATGGAGGCAAAATCATGTCCTTAGTGAAGAGAGAAAATATTTGAGAAGGTTTACCAAAAGCAGCTGCATTTGGAGTATACATGATGTTTGTGTATATATCAACACTCTTTTCAACTATTTATCCATATCACACTCCAGATTACAAGGTGGGTCCAAGTATCTTGGCCTGAAGGGACAATAAAAACATATAAAAATGAGTTTAACTATTTTAGTATGATTTAAAATTAAAAAGAAAATCAAACAACACCAAACATAAAGTAAATAAAAGGTATTTAACCAAAGCAAATGAAAGGCTCTCTCTCTATATATATCAGTTAAGTCCATTTGATCTAGGGCATTGCTCAATGCTGAAATTGCCTTGTTGATATTTTGTTTGGAAAATCTATCCATTTTTGACAGTGGGGTGTTAAAATCCCTTACTATAATTGTGTTGCTGTCAATATCTTTCTTGAAGTTCTCCAAGATTTTCTTCATATATTTGGGTGCTCCTATATTGAGTGCATATATGTTTATGATGTTTATTTCCTCTTGAAGGATTCTTCCCTTAAGTATTATAAAGTGACCTTCTGGGTCTCTCTTTATGGCCCTTTTTTTGAAGTCTATTTTGTCTGACATTAGTATTGCTACACCAACTTTTTTGTGTATATGTCCATTTGCTTAGAATATTTTTTTCAAACATTCACTTTCAGTCTGTGTAGGTCTTTTGTTCTATGGTGGGTCTCTTGTAGGCAGTGTAGGTGTGGGTCATGTTTTCTTATCCATTCAGCTACCCTATATTTTTGATTGGAGCATTTAATGTATTTACATTGAAGATTGCTATTGATAGGTATTTCTTCATTGTCATTTTACCCTCTTTGTACCTATGTTTCTCTCTCTTTCACTCTTGTTCTTCCTCATCTTAAAGCAGTCCCTTTAGCATCTCTTGCATTGCTTATTTTGTGGAGGTGTATCCTTTTAGCCCTCTTTTGTCTGGGAAACCCATTATTTTCCCTTCCACTTTGATTGAGAGCCTTGCTGGGTAGAGTAGTCTTGGTTGCAAGCCTTTGCTTTTCATTCCTTGGAATATTTCTTGCCATTTCCTTCTAGCTCATAATGTTTCTGTTGAGAAATGAGCTGATAGCCTTATTGGAGCTCCCTTTTATGTTACTCTCTCTTTCTCCCTTGCTGCTTTTAAGATTCTCTTTGTCTTTTAAACTTAGTATTTTAATTATGATGTGTGTTGGAGTAGGACTCCTTGAGTTCATCTTGATTGGGAAACTCTGTGCTTCCTGAACTTGTGTGGTTTTCCCCTCTCCAGGTTCAGAAAGCTTTCTGTCATTATTTTTTCAAATAGGGTTTCTATCCCTTGCTCCTTTTATATCCTTCTGGTACTCCTATAATTCTAATGTTGTTGCATTTCATGTTGCCTTGTAGCTCCCAAGCTATCTTCACATTTTTTAGTCTTTTTTTTTGTGTAGCACTCTACCTGGGAATTTCTTTCTACCTTGTCTTCCAATCCGCTAATTTGGTCCTCTGCTTCATCCAGCCTGCTTGCATTTTCTTCTAGTATATATTTTATTTCAGATATTGTATTCTTCATTTCTTCCTGGTTCTTGTTTACAGTTTCTATTTCCTTTTCCATACTGTTGTCGTTCCCACTCGGTTCCTTGTAGTTGTCTGTTAATTCCTTGAGCATCTTTATGATCATTAACTTGAATTCTATGTTTGATACTTTGTTTACCTCCATTTCATTTAGCTTTTTTGGTGGGGAGTCTTCCATTCCTTTTGATTGAAGGCTATTTTTTGTCTTCCCATTTTAAGCGACTCCTTTTGTTTGTTTCTGATTTCCCAGTGCTCTGCTTTGCTGTCTTCGTAGGGTGAACTTCTATGGAAGGAGTTCCATGGGACCCAGCAGTGTGGTCCCTTTGATCTCCCTTTCTGGATGCTCTAGAGTTGCCCTTTCTTCTGTTTATATGGGCTCTCTTATTGTGCTTGGGCTTTATGTGTTGGTGACTCCTTTATTGGTGGGTTCTCCCCTCCAGTGAGTTTACTGGTATTCACAACTCCCACTTTGTCTCATATGCTTTGGCCTTCTGACAGCACCAGGTTTTATTGTATTACACATCCATTTTTAAATGTCCTCTGCAACCTTTGGCTTGCAAACTTCGTATCAGATAGGACTGTGTTTGCTGTTCACTCTGTTTTTCTGAATATTCAGTAGGTGTCCCATTTGGGTAAACAAGCAAGTGGGTTGAGCTCCCATGTACCTCACTGCCATCTTCCTTCTGTGTGTGAGTTTTAAGTACACTCTTCCATTGGATGCCATATTGTAGGTTTTATTCTTTCTTTAATTAGTATCACATTAGAAGTTGTGAAATTGTAACAGGGTGCAGCCAAGAGGGGGGGCCCCAAAAAGGGAGCTGCAATGGGGCCCAGAACTCATGGTGTCCAGGAAATATTAGAGGGACATATAAGATGTCCTCACCCCTCCCCCACAGGTATGAGTTGGGGAGCAGGGCCATTGAGTTGTTTTGCATAGCAATGGTTTTGCAGATAACCTCCAGAATGGTCATTTAACATATCTATAACCTTTAACTGGTTTCATAGATATGTTAAATAGCTGTGGCCATGCTCTGAACCAGGGGGGATGGAAAGGACTTCCCCAAGGACGTGACTGGGGGAGGAACCCTAAGTTAAAGCACCTGTGTGGGAGCTTGGAGAAGATTTGCTCCAGAAAATGAGGACACGCCTGCCCAAACTCATGATGGCATCCCAATAACCTTGGAAATATACGGGAATGCTGGCAGGTGTAACTGATTGTAGGAGGAGTCGGAAATAGGGCTGCAGAGGAGGTTTGGCGTGAGTATTTAAAACAGAGACGTGGCAGCCATTAGAGAGATCCATGCGGTTTCACCAGAGAGCAGGACATGCAGCTCCATGAGGGAAAATCACCATGTGGCTTTAGCAGAGAATTTCCACGTGGCTTTTCCAGAGTGGGGACCCCTTCCCCACAGCTCTGGTGGAAGAAGGACCACGCGGCTTTGGGGTGCTCCCTTTGGCTGTGTGGCCTGGGAGCAAGAGAGACTGCCTGGAAGAAGGGTGAAAGAACTCTTGCCAGTAGGCCATGAGAAGGTGCCACATGACTTTGGATTAATTAGAGATCCTGCCTGGACAACGACACAGCTGACGGTGTCAAGAGCCTGGATCCCGGACGTGTGCTTCTCTTCCTTGCAATTACGGTACCCTGAATTAGGGCAGAGGGAGATAGGAAGCCCTGTGGGCGTCTGTGAGTATCCTAAAGGACTTTGATATTTTAATGAAGTTAAGTCACTACTTTAACTCTGTATAGCATTAAATAAACATTTCCTTTCCTTTTCACAAATCTCTGGCTTTGAGAGACATCTTTCCATAAGGCGGCGGACAATAACGGACCTTTTCTGTTGCTCTGTAACAGTTTTGGAGGGCTTGTCCGGGATCTGAATTGCCCGTGGCAGACTGACCCCTCAGGTTCGAGAAAGTGAGACTTTGGAAGTTTCTTGACAGTCTTGAGAACCTTCTGTTTGCTCTGTAACAAAATCACATTAGAAGTTGTTTCAAATCCCTGTTGTATTCCTTGTACTGATAACCTGGTGAATAACCTAAGTGAGTATATTTGGCTTAATTTTGAAATATAAATCTCTTTCTTATAACGCAGCTTTCCCAAAATCTACTATGGTTCTTAAGAGAAGCACATGGAAATGTCCCACCTGGGAAGACAGAGCTACTTCGTTTGGTAAGCTTTAGGAATTACAATAAGCACATTTGCCTTTTGGTGAAAAACCACACAGGTTCATTTCTTTCCCCAGACTACAGGCAAAGGGAACTATCAGAGAACTGTATCAAGAAAGGTGCAAGAATGCACCCTGGCTGGTGTGGCTCAGTGGATTAAGTGCTGGCCTGTGAACCAAAGGTTGCTGGTTCAGTTCCCAGTCAGGGCACATGCTTGTGTTGCAGGCCAGGTCCCCAGTCGGGGGTGGATCAGAGGCAACCACTCATTGATGTTTCTCTCCTTCTCCCCCCTTCCCCTCTCTAAAAATAAATAAATAAAGTCTTTTAAAAAGAAATGTGCAAGAATGGAACTATTAACAAGCAGTTGACACGTGTCTGCAGATAAAAATTGATCATTTGACATTTGGTGTTGGCTTGTGAAGGATATAATTTTGTACTAAAAATAAACATACTGGAACATACATCCTGATCAGAAACATTCATATGCACAGCTGGAAACAGACACTACAATTTGAAAGTATAATTAGGATTTGCCACCACTATTTATAGAGTACAAGCATAGCAAATTCTTTGTCTTTGAATGTGCATGTTCAGAAAGTGTTAGGGGTAGAAGAAATATTAACTGTATATAAAATACACAGAGTACACCAAGAAGTTATTTCTGAATTTAGGGTTAAAGAAAACAATGTGGGGAAAACTAAAGTGCAAATGAAAATGACACACAGAAAAACAAGAAAAATTATATTCTCATGAAAGCCAAGAAGATTTTCCTTAATTGTCTAATACAACTAATAGGTCTTTGTGTTAAGTAAGCATGTCTGCAGAGATACAGAGCATTCATGGGTAGGTATTTAAGATAAAACAACTGAGGAAATGGAGCGGACAAAGTTTTCCTGCAAGTGAATGGTTTGCAATGGTAATGAAGCTTTTTTCCCCTGACAAACCATATTACTTAGTAGTTATTAACTGAAGAGTTCTTCTAAATGCACATGGACAGGCCAGTTGCAGTTGTTGACAGAAAAAGCCTTGTAAATGAACAAATGCATTGCTGTTCCAGAGGAGAGTTAAAAGAATTTTAATTTTTTATATTCTTAAAGCTTTTATGAAAATATTAATAAAATTCAGTTAAAGTAAATATAAATGATTCACTGAATCAATTTACCTTTCAAAATACAGAAATTGTATGGCTGAGCTATGTGGTTCAGATATCATTTGGATTTGTACTTTAGAACATCTTTGGAGGAAACAGTGCTATGATTTCTTGCATTTTGTGTCTGTTTTGTAATATATTTTATTCCATCAGCAGGCTAGTCTTGTAGTCAGTTTCTATAGCCAGTTCATAAAAAAACTAGAGGAAAAATTAATTACAGAAGTAATTCATAAAGGACAGATTAGATCTTTATTGGTTGTTTTTACTTTGACAAATGGACTTACAAAAAGCCTTTTAGTGTCATAACTAGTCTTCTTCCAAGGGGGTTCCTGAGCATTGAATTATCCTGTAAAGAAGGTAATTAATTGTGTTTAGGTTTATGGGAAACACTAAACATTGTGTATCTCCCTCCCACACTTTTGAGTACACAAGGTTTTAGCTCTAAGATAGTTCCTTCTCTTATTAATGTAACCAGTTTTGTGAGCAAAAAGACTTTATTTGAAAGTCTCATTCTAGATATCCACATATGCACTATTTTCAATAATTGTATGAAATAAGAAGCTATTAACATAGTCATTTACAGTTAAATGAATTTTTGGAGTTTTTCATAGTTTGAGGTACATTAAGACAATTTATGCTTAATTGATATTCAATGTTTGCTTGCATGCAGTAGCATTATGGGAAATAGAACTCAGCAGAGATCTCTTGGTTGCATTCACATCTGATAAGATCATCATGCTTGTAAGGAGTTAGTGACAACAAAGTGAAGTCAATGCTGGAAGAGACTGCACAGTATACGACTTTAGGATGCACCTAAGTTGAAAACCTGTGGTAGCTAGAGTCTCTGAAAAGATTTCATTCAATAATCCCCAGGACTTTATATATACTTTACATGGCAAAATGAACCTTACCATGGTTAAGCTACTAGTTAATTTATTTTAAAATAGGTTGATTTTACAGAATTTCTGGGAGTAGATGGTATAGAAAATTTAATCACATGAGCCCTTAAAAGCATAAGAGAAAGGCAGAATCAGAAGTGAGAAATATTTGAAGCAATGTGGAAGTTTTCCACTCACTGTTTCTTTGCTGGCATTGAAGATAAAAGAAGCCATGAGCCAAGGACTATGAATGGACTCTAGAAGCTTACTCAGAACAAATCCCAGCTGAGAACCAGCAAGGAAATAGGAACTGTCCCATAGCTGCATGGAACTGAATTCTACCAACAATCTGAATGATCCTGAAAGCAGATTCTCCCCTAAAATCTCCAGAAAAGTTGGAGTCCAACACCTTGATTTTGGTTTTGTTAGACACTAAGTGGAGTACTCAGCCAAGACCACCTGTCCTCTTGCCCTACAGAGCTCTGAGATAATAAATGGTTGTTGTCAAGAAATGTGCTGATGAGGTTGTGGAGCAAAGGGAACCCTAGTACACTGTTGGTGGGAATGCAGACTGCTGCAGCCAGTATGGAAAAGAGTATGTAATTTCCTCAGAAAACTAAAAATCGAACTGCTTTTTGACACAGCAATTCCACAGGTAGGATTTATTTCCTAAGAATCCTGAAATACTAATTCAAAAGAGCCTATGCATCCCAATGTTCATAGAGTACAATTTACAATAGCCAAGTGTTGGAAAGAACCCAAGTGCCCATCAGTAAGTAAATGAATAGATCAAAAATGATGGTACATTTACACAATGGAATACAATACAGGATAAAGAAAGAAGGGGCTCCTACTTTTCACTACAGCATGGAAGGATCTGGAGAGTATTATACTAAGTGAAATAAGCCAGGCAGTGAGGGACAAATACCATATGATCTCACCTATAAGTATAACCTAGTCAACAAAACAAACAAGCAAGCAAAATATAACCAGAGACGTTGAAATAAAGAAAAAACTGACAGCAATCAGAGGGGAGATGGGAGGGGATAATGGGAGGAAAAAGGAGAAGGGTTGTCAAGGAACATGTATAAAGGACACATGGACAAAACCAAAAGAAGGTTAAGATGGAGGGTGGGAAGTGCGGATGGAGTAGTGAGGGAAAATGGAGACAACTGTACTTCAACAACAATAAAAGAGAGAGAAGACAAAAGAAATACAAATAATTATGATACTTCTATAAACAAAATAAAATAAAATAAAATTCATCCCAGGGGACCAAAAATAATCTGTTGTTGCTTATCTGCTTTTGTGATACTTTGTTATAACAATCATAGAAAAAAACTAAGTCAAACTCATAAACTGATGCTGGTAACTTGCAGACTGCCTTTCTAGAGTCATGGGACCTACCTCTGTGACTGACTCTTTTTCTTTTGTCTGATAGTTGGCAAACCTACTCCATGAATCCCAAACCAAAGAATTCATGTTTCCCTTGATACTCAGTGATCATTTATATGGACACCATGTACTCCATTTAGCCACTACTTCCTCACCATGTGCTACAGTTATTTGCCAGGGCTTCTCCTAGCCGCTGTTTCTGCTCATCAGAATGGATCATAATGAATAAAATTTCTCTCCCATACAATTTAGGTTGACATGTGGAACCTAATAAAAATAGTCTCGTTCATTTTTCTCTTGTTCTTAAACTTTTTATTTTGAAATCTATTTAAACTTAAAGAAAAGTTGGCAAGAGAGTTTCATTAAAGGATCTTTTGAAATGTATCTTGAAGGCTTAGTAGGAATCTGAGGATTGGTATATCTGTTACAATTATATCACATGATCTATTGAACATGTTGAACAATGGTATTGAAAAGTTTTAATCCCAGCAGTGGAATTGCCGGATCAAAAGGCAGTTCCATTTTTAGTTTTCTGAGGAAATTCCATTCTGTTCTCCACAGTGGCTGCACCAGTCTGCATTCTCACCAACAGTGCATTAAGGTTCCCTTTTCTACATATCCTCTCCAACACTTGTTATTTGTTGATTTTTTTAATGATAGCCATTCTCACCAGTGTGAAGTGGTATCTCATTGTGGTTTTAATTTACATCTCTCTGATGCTAGTGATGCTGTCATCTTTTCATATGTCTCTGAGCCCTCTGTATGTCTTCCTTGGAGAGGTGTCTGTTCAAGTCTTTTGCCCATTTTTTAAATTGGATTGTTTGTATTCCTGGAGTGGAGACATGTGAGTTCTTTATATATTTTTGAGATCAAACCCTTGACCCAGGTATCATTGGCAAATGTTTTCCCATATAGTTGATTCTCTTTTCAAACTTCCTTTAGACCCAGCAATTCCACTTCTGGTATTATAACCTAAGGATCCTGAAACACTAATTGAAAAGAACCTATGCTCCAATGTTCATAGCAGCACAATTTATAATAGCCAAGTGCTGGAACCAACGTAAGTGCTCATTACTAAATGAGTAGATCAAAAAACGATGGTACATTTACACAACGGAATATTACATAACAGAAAGAAAGAAGGAGCTCCTACCCTTTGTGGCAGCATGTATAGAACTGGAGAGCATTATGCTAAGTAAAATAAGCCAAGCAGTGGGGGAAAGTACCTTATGATCTCACCTTTATGTGGAACTTAATCAACAAAACAAACTAACAAGCAAAATATAACCAGAGACATTGAAATAAAGAGCAAACTGACAACAATGAGGGGATGTAATGGGGGGAAGAGGACTGTTTGCAGGAACAAGTATAAAGCACACATGGACAAAACCAAGGGGAGATGGAAACAGGGGAGGGAGGTGACGATGGCTGCTGTGGAGGAGGGGAGTCATGGGGGTAAACGTAGAAAACTATACTTGAACAACAATAAAATAATTTTTTAAAAAAGAAGCTGTAAGTTGGCCTAGACATGGCTGGATAGAAAAACATTATTTCACTTTCATAAATCAGGGTATATTGCAATAGCAGCGGCAACCTCACTGGTACTCTTTCATTCCATTAGAAAAATAATGTAAAAACAAGATTATGAAGGGCAAAATATTAATAGATATACTTAAATTAGATAAATGTAAATAGAAAGAAAAACATATAAAGCATACAAATGCATAGACTTAATTCCTTTTGTGTGTGTGGAAAAATCTCTTTATTAAAAGGATATAAACAATTTTCTACCGTGTATTTAATAGTTTCCAAGTTGCCATTTCATAATATGTTGCCATCATTTTAACACATTGAAAAATTGCAGTGATTTCCATTTGGTTGAATATGGAAGGCTAATTTGAAATAAAGAAAAACAGAGGCCACATTTAGGTGTTTCTACATTAACAATGCACATACAAGTTTGTTTGTTTTTATTTTTTATTTCCAGGAGCAACCCTACTGTCTCTGGAGTCTTTCTTGCAGGCAAAGGCAAAAAGGCATTGACTCTTATGTCTCTTAATGGTAACCTTTCTTCTATCTTCATGATTGAGATAAGTCTATATAAGATGCTAAATAGATGGTTTTGGCTTTGGCATGGGAAAACAAGGCAAAAATTTGGGGTCATGGATGTGGAAAGGTGATGGGAGAGAAGCATTGGCAAGTTTCCAACTTATACTAGGAAAGAGATTAGTTATGTCCTTAAAAAGAATTGGCTGCTGGGTCAGGCAGGAAAACCTGTTTGACTATTTTTTTTTAATTTTGTGATTTTCATTAAAAAGCTGTCCTGGCTAAAAGATAATCTTGACTGATATCCAGGAAGAAAGGGTAACTATTAGCAAATTTAGGATCAATTAAGGTCATGTTTATAGTTCTTGTGTGTAGAATAACCATTCATATCAACTCAACTCAGATAATACATACTTACTTTTTCAGATATCTTATTCTGTGAAAATATTGATTAAAGTTGGATGTTCTTCAGAAAATGGAAGTATGCAATTCACTTGTGTTAGTAAAATCCATGTTTTTTAAACTGATAAGAACAGATACTACACTTGTTCTCAGTAAAAATGCCAAGAAATGATAAAATTCATGTTTTTTAAAATGATAGTCATGACTGGCTGTAATAAAGGAAAAACATACATTTAAACAAACACATCATTATACTAGGTGATAGAAAAATAAACAGGACTCCACCTCTTAATAGGTTTGTCTTGCTTATTGATTTTTTTCTCAAGTTTTACCTTGATGTGGGATAGCTATATATATAGATATACTATATTTCAAGTGTTCAATCTGACCTACTTCCCACAAAATTTAAAAATAAGTTTTGTTACCTAGTCTCTTTATTCCTCTTACTTATTAACTCAGCTTAACTAAGTGGGATCCATAGTGATGGAAGAAGGAGAAATATGAGATCAAGGAATAAAGAAAACTTTCTTTTTATTAATGGTACCTTAGGTATAAGTGCATTGGGGACCACTGAGGAAGGCTGCAAAAGTAGTTTAAGAAAGATGATTTAAAATTCAACTTGACATTTGACTGTCTTGTTTGCTTCTCTCAAGGAGGTGCTTTACAAGCACATCATTATTTTGTATGAATTTTCAAAGATGTTCATATGGCTTAGAGCCTCCTATGTACTTTAGCAAGGCCACCATCCAGTTTCTAGGGCTCTAGAATTTTTGGAAATACTTCAATTTCCTTGATGTTGTATTCCTGAGTCACTTCCTTGCTCTGGCACCTTCTCTATTGCAGATCTATTTAGTATGCATAACTTTGCAGTTTCTGTCTGGCTATAGCCATGATGTCACAAATCAGGCTACATGTCTAGAATGTAAGAAGGGAGAAGTGGACCTTGAACTCTAATGGACAAACTGAAATGTAATGAAATATTTTCTTCAGTGTAAGGGAACTGATGGAAAAGCAGATAATATAATGACAAAACAAACAAACAAAGATAGACCTGGCTGGTGCTACTTGGTGGATTGAGTGCTGGCCTACAAACCAAAGGGTTAGTGGTTCAATTCTCAGTCAGGGACACATGCCTAAGTTGAGGACCAGGTCCACAGTAGGGGATACATGAGAAGCAAATGCACACTGATGTTTCTCTCCCTCTCTTCTCCTCTCTGAAAATGAATAAATAAAATCTTTAAAAAAACAAAGGCAGATTGTCCATATGCTTCATTTAAATAGTACCTTCTGCCCCTGAATGATGCTGGTTTTTATTTCTCACTGTCTACTTTATAAAGATGTGCATTTATTACCAGATGTGCAGGCAATGGAGAATCAGGTCAATGAAGGAAAACAGAAAATGCTATGTAATGAAAAGGTGAAAGGAAGATCTATATGAATTAAAAAGAAAAGGCAAGTCAACAAGCAGAGCAAGGAAAAAACTGAGAACATTTCACACAGTACTGTGGACATTAAAATTTTGAGATTCAGAACAAGTTTTCAAATGTTGGGAAATTAATAGAAACCTAGGACAAAAAGCACAAGCAAAACCAGGGTGCCTTGAGGCAACTAGACAAAAGTACCAGAGACTAGAGTCTTTGATAGGACTGGCCTGAGGCCAAGCCATGTTTGATCTGCTTTCTTTGTTCTCCTACTTTCTTGAACTTTCTTGTCCTATGTCTTATCCTCAGGGCCAGTCTCTCATACTGATGACAGCTAGCTAATGTACTAAACAAATTCATAATGACAAATTACAGATGTAGTAGAAAGAACATAGGCTTTGATGTCAAATAGACCTGAGCTTCTGCAATTCTGCAAATTTCTTAGTCCATTTCTTAGATGTGTGGTCTTGGATAACTTTCTTAAAATATCTTAATGTGTTTTTATTCCTCAAAATTTTATTGAATGATTGATTGATTGATTGTATTCCTTACCTGAGAAAAAACACTGTTCAGATGCCTGTCATATGCACCCAGATAGGGCATCAAATCTGCAACCTAGATATGTTCCCTGACCAGAAATTGAATCCTCAACCTTTGCTGTACGAGATAACATTCTAACTAACTGAGCAACCTAGCTGGGGCATCTTTTAAAAACAAATTAAATATTTAATTTATTTTATCTTTAGAGGGGAAGGGAAGGAGAGAGGGAGAGAAATATCAATGTGTGGTTGCCTCTCTGGAGTCCCCTGCTGGGAACTGGCCTGCAACCCAGACATGTGCCCTGACTGGGAATCGAACCCTGATACTTTGGTTCACAGGCCCGTGCTCAATCCACTGAGCTACACCAGCCAGGGCCTGGGGCATCTTAATGTGCTCTTAAAATGGGAATATTCATGTCCATCACATTTCATTGCTCACTGTGAAGGTGAAAGTAATGTCTATAAAGCTCCTACAAGGGTATTTTGGATATACTAGATGCTTAATAAATGGAGAAGCTCTTTTCCACTCAGTGTAGTCTTCTACTCAAGACTGTATGTATAATTACATATGAAACTTAAATTCATTACACCAAAAGAATGACAAGTAGATTTCAAGGGCCAAGGATGAGCCTACTATGTAGTTTTCATTTCTAACATTTGTAAAGTTTGTATAACATGCTGGGTCTCTTGTTAAGGCTATAATATACAATTTCATTTGACCTTCAGAACAAACCTATGAGCTAGATGCCATTACTATATACATTTTAAGAAAGAGGAAATTGGGCACAAAAAGATTATAAGTACCTTATAACTGTGGCCATCATCACAGAGTTAGAAAGTTGAACAGCCAAGGCTCTAATGTTCTACTGAAATATGATGATATGAGACTCTTCATGGTACTTACAGAGAAAGACTCTCCTGCAAAAGATCACCAAGGTGCTAAATATTTATATTTGGCAAATGAGTGTTTTGTTCCTGCTCAGATGACCCAATACACAAATCAAAATGTCAAGAGTTAAAGCCCATAATGAAAAATAGCTACCATTTGTTGGGTACCTACTGTATGCCAGGCATCATGCTATGCACATCTATGATATACATAGATGTATTTGTTACTTACAACAATTGTGTAGTGTGACATTTATCTTATTTCTATTTTGCAGATGAAAGCTGAGAAGATTAGAGATATCAAATAACTTGCTCAGAATTACAGGGTTAAGAAGTTGTAGCACTAGAATGGAAATCTCTGGATGTCTTCTATTAGGCTGTATCAAGGACTGTGCATTTTCCCTACATATGCTTGGGCAGGGAACATCACTCCTTCCCTGAACACTACTGCCTCAGCTGGGAAGTTCAAATCCAACTTTCAAAGTAATTTTTCATCAGGGCTAACTTGTACTAATCAGTGGGAGTATTTAGTTGAAAGTAGCAATTTGGAAGTAATGGCTTTAATGTTTTCAAAGGTAGAAAGGAATTTTGTGAGGGCTTCTTTATTCTTTATTTTTTGCTTTTTATTTTTCTTTGAGTCATACTGTAGGCTAGTTTCACTGAGAACCAACTATAATCTGATTCCATTTCTAGTGATAATAAAATATCTAGTACAATGTTTTACATAGAAAGATTTCAGTTCTATATTTCTTTCAATAAGTGTTTATTGAGCATTTGCTGTATTCTTTTTAAAATTACTTTATTATCGTTCAATTACTGTTATCTGCATATTCTCCCCACCATTCACCCCCACCCCAGCCAAACCTACCTCCCCCTCTTGCTTCAACCCTCCCCCTGCTTCCACCCCCCCTTGGTTTTGTCCATGTGTCCTTTATAGTAGTTCCTGAAAATACTTTTCCCCACTGTCCCTCTCCCTTCTGGCTATTGTTTGATTGTTCTTAATCTCAACATCTCTGGTTATATTTTGTTTGCTTTTTGTTTGATTTTGAAAATCCATTTATTAAGATTTTCTATAGAATTTTCACTAATTACTGCAGTATCATAAACATGTACACAAAGTTAGAGTTCATCTCATGCATTAATATAACTCATGGGGATTAAAGAACTACATGGTGCCTAAAAACTATGTTAAGCATTTAGAATTCAATTATGAGGATAAGTTGTAAACTTATAGGTTAGTAATAAGATCTACCAGCTTCTACTCTTTATTCTCTCATTCATTCATCAGGTATTTATTGAGCATGTGCTATGTGCTAGGCTTTGTGCTGGGAACTGTGGATAAAAACAAATAACAACTATTATGTATGGAGTATTTACTATGTGCCTAGCACTGTTTTAAATACATTGCATGTATCAACTCATGTTCCTATCTTAGCAACTGTTTGAAATAGATTCAGTTATTATTATCTCACTTTATAAATGTGAAAAGTGAGACACTGGCAGGTCAAGAAATCTGCCAAAGGTCACAGAAGTGGAGACTGGCAGTTATTTCAGCCTACATCCATAGCTACTATATTAAACTGTTTACGACAATAAATAGTCTCTGCCTTTAAGGAGCTCATAACCCAGCAAAGTAGACTAAAATTTTAAATCAAACAGTTGCGATACATTGTTTTCTATAATATGGGTCTTACAAGGTCTGTCCAGAAAGTATTCACCCATGCAATATGAAAAAATAGAAACATTTATTGAAGAAACTACAAGATACAAGAAATATTGTACATAAGACAATGACACTTGAGTCTCCTTCAAAGTAGGCACCTTGGAACCTCACATACTTCTCCCAATTGCCATCAGCTGCCCCATCGTAGTTTCCTGATTCTCATCTATATCCTGAAATCTCTTCCCTTTCAAAGGTGGTATTAGTTTTGGGAAAAAGCAGAAGTTTCAGGGTGCCAAATCTGAGCTGAAGGTGGACTGAGTCTCCCGGGTGATGTGATGGTTCTCCAAAAATCTCTGCATGAGACATGATGCATGAGTGGGTGTGTTGTTGTGGTGAAGCTGCCAGTCACCAGTTACCTATGGCTGTGGACTTCTGACTCATCTAAGTAGTTTCCATGGAGGAATTTTCAAGCTTAATGAAAAATTTGATGCAGATTTGTTGCTCTACTTGCTCAGTCATTTTGAATGAGATAGTCACACAGTACACATGCTCACTCAATGGGGCATCTACCACCCCCACTGACTAGTACAGTGGAGTCATCACTGTTCACACATGTGCATTCCAGTCCACTCTCCTTGGCCACCAGGTTACAACAAAGTGGGCAAACCATTCTCATTATATCAACAATGACTGGACCTTTTCCCAGACAGACCTCTATCTATCCTTATATAGGCTGTCATGAGGGTATATTTGTTTTAGGGCTACCTAACATAGTCTAGACTATTTTGAAATGAATATCTAAGTTGAAATTTGAAGGTTGAGTGTGAGCTATCAAGGAAAAGAGAGAAAAGATGGAAGTGTGGGTAGAAAGGAATTGGAGGCTCACTGAGAAGGGTGTCTTAGGCAAAGAGAACAACATAGGTGAGCAGAAGTTTATTTATTCTTTCCAAGAAGCTGCATTTCTTTATTTTTTTTAAATATATTTTATTGATTATGCTATTGCAGTTGTGCCGTTTGTCCCCCCTTTATTCCCCTGTGATCTGTACCCACTTCCCCCCACATACCCGCTCCTTAGTTCATGTTGATGGGTCATGCATATAAGTTCTTTGGCCTTTACATTTCCTACACTATTCTTAACCTCCCCCTGTGTATGTTGTACCTACCACTTATGCTTCTTATACCCTGTGCCTTTTCCCTCATTTCTTCCCTACTCCTCCCTCTGATAACCCTCCAAGTGATGTCCATTTCAGTCATTCTGGTCCTGTTCTAGTGTTTGCTTACTTCATTTTTTTTTGTTTTGTTTTCTTTTTTAGGTTCAGTTGTTGATAGTTGTGAATTTGTTGTTATTTTACTGTTCATAGTTTTTTATCTTTTTTTCTTAGATAAGTCCCTTTAACATTTCATATAATAAGGGTTTGGTGATAATGAACCCCTTTAACTTTACCATATCTTGGAAGCACATTATCTGTACTTCCATTTCTAAGTGATAGCTTTGCTGGATAGAGTAATCTTGGATGGAGGTTCTTCCCTTTCATGACTTGGAATACTTCTTTCCAGCCCCTTCTTTCTTGTAAGATTTCTTTTGAGAAATCAGCTGATACTCTTATGGAAACTCCATTGTAGGTAACTGTCTCCTTTTTTCTTGCTGCTTTTAAGATTCTCTCATTCTCTTTCTTTGGTAATGTAATTATGATATGTCTTAATGTGTGCTTCCTTGGGTCAAACTTCTTTCGGACTCTCTAAGCTTCCTGGACTTCCTGAAAGTCTATTTCCTTTGCCACATTGGGGAAGTTATTCTTAATTATTTTTCAAATAAGTTTTCAATTACTTGCTCTTCCTCTTGTCCTTCTGGCACCCATATGATTCAGATGTTGAAACATTTAAAGTTGTCCCAGAAGATCTGAGGCCTATCCCTAGTTTTTTAAATTCTTGTTTCTTCATTCTGTTCTGGTCGAATGTTTATTTCTTCCTTCTGTTCCAAATTGTTGATTTGAGTCCTGGTTTCCTTCCCTTCACTGTTGGTTCCTTGTACATTTTCTTTTATTTCACTTTTCATTGCCTTCAGTTTTTCCTCAATTTTGTGACCATACTCAACCATTTCTGTGAGCACCCTGATTACCAGAGTTTTGAACTCTGCATCTGATAGGTTGGTTATCTCTTCATTGCTTAGATGTATTTTTTTCTGGAACTTTTATCTGTTCTTTCATTTGGGCCACTTTTTTTTTGTCTTGGCATGCCTGTTATATAGTAAGGGGTGAAGACTTAGGATTTTCCCTGGGTGGGGCAACCCATTTAACTGCTTTGTGGTGCTGTATATGGAGGCGGAGTCTGAAAGGGAATAATGCCACTTGCTTGGCTTTCAATCACTTCCTCTGTTACCCACTAGAAAATTGGGCCTTTATGGTGCTGATTCCCAGGTGGGTGGTTTTGTGTACATTCTAAGACCCTGTGGGTCTCTTCAATGAACTCTCCTGTGAAGCTGGGAGTTTCTCCCACTGCCCCAACCCCTACAGTTTTTTTTTTTGGTCAGAGATTTTGTGGCTTTATTTCTCTGCACTGGAACCCTGGGTTGTATGGTTTGTCTTGCTCCCCAGTTTTTCCTTTTGATTTGACCACATGTAAATGTGGGACTGCACACTCTGCCATCTGCTGCCTCACCCTGTGTATATTGTACCTACTTATGCCTCCATCTTAGCTGGAAGTCCAGAAGTTAACTTATTATAACTTCCAATAATATTTCATGTTGTTAGAAAGAAGGCATTAGTTGAGGCTGGAGAATTAGTCAGGTTTTATATCATGCAGTCTTATTTAGATCATGCTACTAAATTTTGACTTTATCCAAAGTTAAATATGAGCCCACCAAATATTTTTTAAAGATTTTATTTATTTTATGTTTAGATGGGAAGGGAAGGAGAGAGGGAGAGAAATATCAATGTGTGGTTGTCTCTCATGTGTCCCCTGCTAGGAACTGGCCTGCAACCCAGGCATGTGCCCTGACTGGGAATCAAACCACGATCTTTTGGTTCGCAGGCCTGTGCTCAATCCATTGAGCTATACCAGCCAGGGCCCTGCCAAATATTTTTAATCAGGAGAGTAACAGTAATTTATATTTTCTTATTTAATTTTTAAGTAATTTCTTCAGTAATAGTGTAGAGAATGGAATGAAGGATCAGGAATGCCAGAAAGGAAGTTGTTTTCACAAATCAATAGCTGAATAAATGATGCACACAGAATGTTCCAATTTCCTTCTTGAAAATTTTCTGTTCTAAAAGTTACCCAAATTTTCTGGTTTCTGTGGCCCTGAATTTTCTTATACTCCAGAAGTACATATAACTAGTATAATAGATATATTTTTAGCTAGATATATAATTCTAGTCATTGCTTCAAAAAGGAAGAATAACAGGCAGTTTATCTTTGTGGTTATTTCTATTTACATCTTTAGTTTAGATAAAATAATTTGAGAATTGAATAAAGTACTTCAGTAAACACTTTTTTTGGGAAGTATTAGTCTCATTATACAGATAAATTTCCTGAGGCACTACCAAGTATGAAACAGTTAGTATAAGACAGAGCTAGTACACAAGTCTGGTTATATCTTTGTTTTATCCCTTTGACCCAAGATAAAATATTGTGTGGTGATCACATTTGTTCACAGATGAAAGGCAAAATTTATAATTCATATAACTGTGTAAGATAACTGCTTGAATTCCATAGTCCAGGCCAAGTATTGTACCTTGAACAATATATTTCAACAACAGTATCTTTGATATGTCTCCAAAATGCAACTGGACCTTATGTAATCTAGATGAGAATAGATGGAACAAAAAGACAATTGTGTTGCATTAAATCCACTTGACTGAATATAAAGACCTTAACCACTGTTCATAGCAATTCAAGCGTTTTTATGAAGTTGTTGGAGACTCTATGCTGAAAGAGTGTTTTGCCATGATTAGGACAACATAGTGGTTGGGAAAACTTTATACCTGAACTCAAGTTATGCCTGAGTTTACCATCATTCATGCATAACATACATTCACAGACACACACACATGCAGACATACTTTACAACTCAAACTTGATGCATGTTAGTGTTAACAGTAAAACATCTGCAAAAAAGGGGAAAAATTAAGGGGGGGAATATAGTATATTTCTTCTAACCTTAAATTTTAGAAAGCAAACACTGTCATGAAGCAGAGATAGCTAGTCTAAAGTTTCTTACTTGCACACAAATACTTACAAGGCATATCTTGACACTACCTCTGTCTGGCCACCGACAGTGCTAAAGCTGCATGGGAATGTCTCCTTTAAGGACCAATCGACTCACTTATGTTGCTTTGTGTCTAAAGCAATCTTTGTTTCATCTATATCCTCAGCAACTTATCAGCACCACACCAGTTGTCAGAAGAACAGTGACAGAGATATAAAAGTAGACTGATCTTCACAAGTGTAATCAATTTCACTGTGGGTCAACTTATTCTCTGCACAACTGTCCTTTCTCTCTCTTTATATTTCACAAACTTAATAGCTCAACACTTCTCCCCCCGCCCCGAGGAGCTATAGGGATCAATAGGGTATCATATAAAAAGCATAGAATTAGAAATCCCGCCTCTGCTGTGTGTGTGACATTTAGATGTCATTCAAACTTTCAGAGCCTCAGTCTCCACTTTCATTGTATATAAAAATAGAATAATAATTATTGCCCCATAGAGTTATTGAAAAATGTGCAATTTGCAAATGCTAGATCACTATAGTCACTCAGATTCTCTGGGACTCAGCTTCCCAATCTAGAAAATGAATGTGTTGGAAATGTCAACATCTAAATGTACTTACAACTCCAAACACATGATCATACTAAATATCATAAACTTATTTTGTTTTATAAAAATGTTTGCTCAGATTATTTTTACTCAAAAGTGAATACTCAAGAAAGTGATAATATGTGCTGATGGTCCATGGCTCTAGAGAAAAGTAGACAACAAGTGGAGACAGGATGATCAAATGCCAAAACAGAACAAAACAAAACAAAAATCCTTGTAAATAGATGCAAGCAAGTGACTTACATATGTCAACAGAATAGGATTAGAGGTAATGAAACTGAGAACAAAGAAAGAAAGAAAACAAAAAAAAAAAAACTGTCTTCCCTCCCAAGAGTATGCTGTAAGAACTGAGCAGATGCATCACAGGAAGAAAGGAAGAAAAATCTGCAGTGTCAGACAGACGATAGTTATGTATCAATCCCTACTAAAGTAACAGAAGCTCCAATAAGCTAGCAGGATATTGAATAGAAGTCAGTGGAGGTAGATTCTGCCAGGTCAAAATACCCTAAGGACAGACCTTTCAGCCACAGCCTGAGTAGCACAATAGTGATGATGTGTGATAAATGGCAACTCCACTGGCATGAGAATTAGCTGTTTTATCTTGGTGTGTAGCTGTAGGATTCATATCTGCCACGCAACACAGACAACTGACACTGAAGGGGGTGGATTCTTGCCTTGCCATTTGCTATGAGGATCTGTGGATAGTGGAGGACTTTTTGCTTGATACTTATTGAAAGAATTTAAAAGAGCAGTGGTAAAAAATGCATCCATTTAATTTATATTTATTGTGAACCAGTTATGTGCCTGGTGTTTGGAGTATAGCACTGAACAACAGCCTTGTTCTCATGGTCCTTACATTATAGCTTGTGAAACATAGCAATGAAATACATAGTAAGTAAAATATATAATACATTAGTTGGTGATAGGTGATATAGAGGAAAATAAAGCAGAGAGAGAATAGCAAGTGTTTGTTGGGTAGGTTGCAGATTTATAATTTTACATAGGATGGTAAGGATTGACCTAACTAAGAAGGCTGCATTTAGGTAAAGATCTAAAGAAAGTGAGATGAACTCTTCTGATATCTTGGGATGTAAAATTGTAGGCAATTATATAGGAAATACAAAAAGACATTACGCATGTGACTGGTATGTTCAGAGAACAGTGAGAAAGTCAATGTAGCTTTTTAAGGGAAAGCATGGCAGACAGTATTAAGAAAAAAGATCAATGGTCAGATTGAATAGCTTCATAGGTAATTGTATAGATGTTAACCTTTAATATAGGAGAGAGGTTTTGGGAAGCTGAGTGAAAAAGGTGAAGGGATTGCAAAATACAGACTGGTAGTTACAAAATATGGTAGTCATGAAGATGTAAAATACAGCATAGGAAATATAGTCAATAATATTGAAATGCCTATGTATGGTTCCATGTGGGTACTGGAAATATCAGGGGGATCACCTTGTAAAGTGTTGGATTGTCTAACCACTATGCCATGTACTTGAAACTAATACAAAATAATTTTGAATGTAAACTATAATTGAAAAATAAAATTTAGAAAAGAACATAACTCTCTCTCCCCCCAAAAGAAAGGAGTTTGGAAGTGTCTAAGCGAAAGAGTAATACTATGTAATTTGCATTTTAAAAGTATCAACTGTTGTGTAATTAATAGACTGAAGGGAAGTAAGAGAGGAAGCTGTGAGATCAATTAGGAAATTACTGCAACAATCCAGGTGAGAGATGATGATTTGGGAACTAAGGTAGCAGTGATGGAGGTGGTGAGAAGTAATTGAATTCTGTAGTATTTTAAAGATGGAAATATCACAATTTTCAAACAAATTTAATGTGAGGACATTAAAAAAGATGGGTCAAGTTTAACTTGAGGGATTTTCACACTGTGAATAGAAGAAGGCACTGGTCAACAACAGAAGAGAAACATTATGAAGAAAAAGTTTTAAGAGGATGATCATAGTTCAGTTTTGGGCATATTAAATTTTAAAATCAATTTTAGATATCAAGTAAACAAATCGTTATATAGGTCTGATTTTAGAGGAAAGGTCCTACCTAGAGATGTAAATTAATGAATCATTAGCATATTACCTGAATGAGATCACCCAAAGCAGAAAAGTTTATATAGAAAACATAAGAAGTGTGTAGACAAATTCCTGAGGCAATGTAACAATAAAGGATCAGAAAAATGAAAGTACTCATTAGTTAAGTAAACACTAGTTGTTCTAACATGTGATTGCTAAATGTCTTAAGCAAATAAAAGTTTATATCTTCCTTATGTAAATTCCAAAAAGGGTGCTACTTGGTGAGAGAGAGCTTTTCCCCAGAGACCTAACTGGGTTTCCACTATCATAATTACTTGGTTTCCCAGGTCACAATCACAGCATTAAACTTCATCATAGTGTGTCATGCTGTTAGAAGAGAAAAGAATTTGGAGGATTGTAAGTGGGAGTAGTTTATGGGCTAAGTTTGAAATATGATCATATAACTTATGCTCATTTTCCATTACAAAAACTAATTTTGTAGTTAAACTGAACTTCAAGGAGGCTGGGAAAAGAAACCAAGCTTTGTGCCAAGAAAGAAGAAATGGGTTTAATGAACATCTGGCCAGTCTCTGTCACAAGGAAAAGTTAGCAAAACAGGTTGAAGTTGAGGACTTTGAAGATGGCAGAGAGGTAGGTGGGAGCTGAATCTACTTGCTCATGCACCCTGTTGGGAACTGCCCTGCCTGTTTTCAGAAGCTGCAACCCTGCCTCCCATGGCTAAGGCTGAGTGAGAGACCTTGGGACCCTAAGACACTGAGAAGATGAAGCTTATCTGCTGGCAGGAGCACTGCCTCTGCCCACTTTAATTCACCTTGCCTGGCCCCCAGTGCATAATCAGTTAGCCAATGACAGGTAAGATTCCTCAAGTGAAGAACAACCTAAGACAGGTGTGACCATGAGGAAGCCGTCAGGGAAGGACTTGGGGGTTATAGAAAAAGGGGGTGATGGACCCTCACCCCTTGGCTTTGACATAGCCTGAGTCTTCATTCTGTCTGCAAGAAGTCTCCTAATCTCTTGGCTGCCTTACTTTCCCTGCTCGACCTAAGCCTGAAACAATGCCAGAGGTGGGTGTGGCCCTGTGCAGGAAAGGGTGAGTTTCCTAGGGTGATTAGGCCTAAGGAAGAATGCATGAAATGTTGTGAAACCTAGTTTGCTAATACCCTCAATTTAAATTATAACAGTCCAAGCCTGAAATGAGTTTGTTTCCCCAAAGTTTTATGGCCCTTTATCTGATCCTGACTCAGAATAAGCCCTCAGAGTTGAATGTTATCTATTGTTTAATCATTTCTGCCTGACAATGATTGATAAGCTTTATTCCTGTGCAAATTGAACCCAATAAAGCTTGTCAAGGCAAGGGTTGAGACGCTTTCCCCTTGAGAGAGTGGCCACGCCATCCCTTTTCCTCCACAGGACTCAGTAGTCCATGTGAATTTCTCATGCCTCATCCACAATGTGGCAGATCCCACTAGCTGGGGTCTGCATCAGCACCCAGCTGGGGCACCTAGCCAATTTTCTGAAGAACAGAGTGAACAGCCAACAGAATTTCAGCTGATGTGAAGTTTGGCAGCCAAAGATTGCAGGGGATGTTTAAAAATGGAGGATAAGGAGATTTTGCAGTCCTACAGGAAGGTCTCTGGGCCTTGTGCCAGGGACCATAGCTAGTGTAGGAGCTTTGGAGGAGAGCCAGGTCAGCAATCATAACTTCTCAGCTCCCTTCCCTCCCAGATCAGGGAAGCTAGTCCCACACCAGGAGAGATCTGGATGCTTGAAGTCACTGAGGGGATAAAGATGCAGAGGGAGACACACAGCAGGTGGTATTCCCTGGTTGGGACTGTGGTCACTGGCTGGGACAGTACCAGAGAAATTGGGGAGCCAGGTGATACCTGGAAATAGGAGAAGAGTTGGGCCACCAGACTGTGACTCAGGTAGTCCTAGGACTGGTTAGAGGGTTGGGCTATGTGAAAAGATGGGCACTTATTAGGAATGGCCACTAACAACCAAGGGAAATTTGCTCACAAAAAGGCTCTCTGCCACTGTGCAAAGACCTCTTGCATGCAGTGGCTGGGCCAGCAAAGAGGGAGGAAGAGGAGCATGATTTGCTGTAAATCAAGGCATCTCATGGACTGATCAAAGGTGGGCAGCAGAGGCTCAGAGAGGTAGCAGTTCCCAGAGAAACTTAATTTAATAGGGGAACTAAACTTTCCTGAAGGGATTTTGCCCATGCTCAGCACCCAGGCCAGCAAAGAAGGAGGAGGAGGGGTGTGAGTTGCTTCCCCTCCTTGCACCTCAAGGACTAATGAAAGCATTGCAAAACAAGGTGGATTAAAGGTGCCAGCCTGCTACATATGGACAGTGTGGGCCTTGTAACACTCTGAAGGTTTGGGCTGCAGGTTGGGCACCTGTGATTATTGTAGCCCAAACTGAGTTCCCATCCTAGCAGAACCACAGAAAAAGAAACACATGGAGCCAGCCCATCCCTCCTCTGCCTTTAACAACCAGGAATACCAGCAGAATCCACTTGACAGGTTTAAAGTCAGAAGGAGGATTATTTTTCCCAAGTGTGAGACAATAAGGCCTGGAGTTTTGAAAGGACCAAAGATCTCTGTATCTACAGAGAGAGATAGATCAGAAAGCTAATGCCAACAACTGAGAAAAATTTCACTTTGCTACTCTACAGAACTTGCATTTTATTTTTAATTTTTACTGTTATTATTTTTGTTATTTTATTATTTACTTATTTCTGTTTTCTTTCCATTTAGTTTTCCTTATTTTGTTTGTTTGATTTCATTGTTTGACTGGTTTTCTTTTTGCTCCCTTTCATATTACATTTTACTTTTTTCTTTCACTTCACGCATATTCCAAAACACACCATTCATTGTTTTTCAGTTTTTTATTCTTTTTATGCATATAGTATATTTCTTGTCATATTATTGTTGCCCCAAATTCACACAGCACACTTCCCTGGTCATGGTTCATTTCACTATCTTCCTAATCTTTATTACTGTTGTGGTTAACTTTATTCTCTTGCATGCTATGCAAAGTTTCTATCTCTTACTCTCACTATATCTCATCATCTAACCTTGTATAAGTGCCCTGATTTCTGGACCTACCTCCTGTTCTTCTTTCCCTCTAATAAGAGTCTTTTCTCTTTTTCACATTTATGAAAAGTGGCTAGCTGGATGAAATACCAGGGTTATTGCTATACTTCTCCAAAGGATCTCCTATCTGTACTCTACTTGTTGGTAACTTAAATCCCATAGCATACTCTCTTAATGAATGCTGTCTTAATCCAATTTGCCTTCCCCCTGACACTGACACATACAAGATTAGGTGGGAGTTGTGAACACCAATATACCTGCTGGAGGAGAGAACCAAACAACCAAGGAGCCACCAATAGATAAAACCCAACTATAACAAGAAAGCCCACACAAACAGAAGAAAGGGCAATCCTAAAGCATCCAGACAAGAGGATCAAAGAGGCCATACCACTGAGTCCCACAGAACTCATATAATAGAAGTTCACCCTACAAAGACAGCTAGCAAAACAAAGCTTTGGGAATCACAGAAACAAACAAAAAGACTCACATAAAGTGGGAAGACAAAGAAAGAATCTGTAATCAAAAGGAATTCAATATTCCCCACTAACAGAGCTAAATAAAATGGAGGCAAGCAAACTATCAGATATAAAATTCAAAAGGATGGCTATAAGTATGCCAAGGAACTCACAGAAAACTACAAAGAACTGAGCGAGAACTACAACAGCATGAAAAGGGAAACAGAAACTATAAAGAAGACCTAGGAAAAATGAACACAATTTTTGAATTAAAAAACACTAGAAGGAATTACAAGCAGGCTGGATGAAGCAGAGGACAAGATTAGTAAGCTGGAAGACAAGGTGAAAGAAATACTGAAGTAGAGCACATGCATGAAAAAAAATGAAAGAAAGAAAGAAAGAAAGAAAGAAAAGAAGAAGAAGAAGAAGAAGAAGAAGAAGAAGAAGAAGAAGAAGAAGAAGAAGAAAGCTTAAGGGAACTGCAAGATGAAATGAAACACAATGACATTCGAATCAGGAATATCAGAAAGAGAAGAAAAGGAACAAGGGGTATAAACCCTATTTGAAAAAAATAATGATAGAAAACTGTCTGAACCTGGAGAGGAGAAAAATTATGCAAGTTCAGGAAGCACAGATAGTCCCAATCAAGAGGAACCCAAAGAGGTAAACTGTAAGACACATCATAATAAAAATGCCAAGCTTAAAAGACAAAGAGAGAATCTTAAGCAGCAAGGGAGAAACAAGAATTAACATGCAAGGGAGCCCTGATAAGACTAGCAGCTGATTTCTCAACAGAAACACTATAAAACAGGAAGGAATGGCAAGAAATTTTCCAAGTAATGAAAAGGAAAGGCCTGAAACAAAGACTACTTTACCCAGCAAGGCTCTCAATTAAAATGGAAGGTGAAATAAGGAGTTTCCCATACAAAATAAAACTGAAAGAATACACCTCCATCAAACCAACCCTACAAGATATGCTAAAGGGACTACAATAAGAAGAGGAAGAAGAGTAAGACACAGAGGAAGAAGGGGGTAAATGAATAAATACCTATCAATAATAACCTTAAATGTTAATGGATTAAATGCTCCAAGAAAAAGACATAGGCTAGCTGAATGTGTAACAAAATATGATACATACATATGCTGCCTGCACAACACACATCAGAACAAAAGACTCACAGACACTGAAAGTGATTGGTTGGAAAAAAATATTCCAAGCAAAAGGACACACACACAAAAAAGCTGGTGTAGCAATAATTATATCAGACAAAATGGACTTCAAAACAAAAGCTATAAAAAGAGACACTAAAGAACATTTCATAATAATCAAGGGAAGAATCCTTCAAGAACACATAAACATAGTAAATATATATGCACCCAGCATAGGAACACACAAATATATAAGGAAGATCTTGGAGGACTTCAAGAAAAATATAGACAGCAACACACTTAAAATAGGTGTGTTTAATGCCCCACTGTCAACAATGGACAGATCTTCCAAACAAAATACCAACAAGGACATTGCAGCATTGAACAATGTCCAAGATCAAATAGACTTAACTGATTATATATATATATATATATATATATATATATATATATATATATGATTATGTATATATATAATTATATATGGATGTGTGTGTATAAACTTTTATCCCAAGGAAGAAAAATACACACTCTTTTCAAATGCACATGGAATAATTTCAAAGATAGACCACATGATAAGACACAGAACAAGCTTCAACAAATTAAAAAACACTGAAATATCAAGCATTTTCTTGGACCACATGAACATGAAACCAGAAACCAATCACACAGAAAAAACTCAAAAATACTCCAATTCATGGATTGAATAGCATGCTACTAACCAATGAATGGGTTAATAATCAGATCAAGGAAGAAATAAAAAAGTTTCTGGAAACAAATGAAAATGAACACATAACAGTCCAAAACATATGGGACACAGCAAAGTCAGTCCTGAGAGGCAAGTTTATAGTGATACAGGCCTACCTAAAAAAGATAGAAAATTTTGAAATGAACAACCTAACTCTACATCTCCAAGAACTGGAGGAACAATAACAAGGCCCAGAGGAAATAGAATGAAGAAAATATTCAAGATCAGAGTGGAATTAAATTTTATAGACACTAGAAGAGCAATTCAAAGCATCAGTAAGTCTAGGAGGCAGTTCTTCAAAAAGATAAACGAAATTGAGAAGCCTTTAGCCAGAATAATCAAGAAAAAAAGGGAGAGGACCCATAGAAATAAAATCTGAAATGAAAGAGGAGAAATTACAACTGATACCACAGAAATACAAAGGATTGTAAGAAATTATTATGAACAACTATATACCCAGAAATTTGAAAACCAGAGTGTTTTGGACAAGTTTCTAGAAACATATAATGTTCCAAAACTGAATGAAGAAGAAACAGAAAGCCTGAACAGACCGATAACAGCTGACAAAAGTGAAGCAGCAATCCCAAAACTGCCTTCACACAAAAGCTCTGTACTGGGCAGTTGCACAGGAGAAATTTACAAAGCATTTAAGGAAGAGCTAACCCCTATACTTCTTAGTCTATTCCAAAAAATTCAATAAGAGGGAAGACTCCCTAACTCTTTTTATGAGGCCAGCATCATCCTAATCCCCAAACCAGACAAAGACACAACAGAGAAAGTAAACTTCAGGCCAATATTGCTGATGAACATAGATGCTAAAATCCTCAACAGAGTACTGGCAAACCACATCCAGCAATCTATCAAAAAGATAATACACAATGATCAAATGGGATTCATCCCAGGGATGCAAGGATAGTACAATATTTACAAATCAATAAATGTAATGCATCACATAAACAAAAGGAAAGACAAAAATCACATGATCATATATATAGAAGTAGGAAAAACATTTGATAATGTATATCACCCATTTATGATAAGATACTCAGCAAAGTGAGAACAGAGGGAGCATTCTTCAACATAATAAAGACCATGTATGAGAAACCTACAGCCAACATCATACTCAATGGACAAAAATTAAAGCATTCCCATTATGATCAGAACAAGACAAGGATGTCTGCTTTCACCACTTCTATTCAACATAATATTGTGAGTCCTAGGCACAGAGATGAGACAAGAAAAAGAAAAAAAGACATCCAAATTGGAATGGAGGAAGCAAAACTGTCACTGCTTGCAGATGATGTGACAGCATACATAGAAAACTCTATAGAGTCCAACAAAATACTGCTTGATCTTATATGTGAATTTGGCATAAAGACAGAATTCAAAGTCAGTGTTCAGAAATCAAAGGCATTTTTATATACCAACAATGAAATATCAGAATCAGAAATCTGGAAAAAAATCCCATTTGCTATGGCAACAACAAAAATAAATTACCTAGGAATAAATCTTATGAAGGAGGTAAAAGACCTGTATTCAGAAAACTATACAACCATGAAGAAAGAGATAAAGGAAGACACAAATAAATGGAAACATATACTGTGTTCATGGATTGGGAAAATTGACATCATTGAAATGTCCATACCACCCAAAGCAATTTATAGATTCATTGGAATGCCTGTTAAAATACCACTGACATATTTCACAGATATAGATAAAACATTTCAAAAGTTTATATGGAACCATAAACAGCTCTGAATAGCCACAGCAATTTTGAGAATGAAGAACAAGGTAGGGGAATCACAATACCAGGGATCAAACCATATTACAAGGCCACTATAATTGAAGCAATGTAGTACCAGCATTGGAACAGACACATAATCCAGTGGAACAGAGTAGAGAGCCCAGAAATAAACCCAAGTCTCTGTGGTCAATTAATATTTGACAAAGGGGACAGAAGCATAAAATGGAGTAAAAATAGCCTCTTCAACAAATGGTGTGAGATCTGGACAGCTACATGCAAAAAATAAAAAAAAAAAATGGAACTCAACTACCAACATAGACCATACACAAAAATAAATTCATAGTTGATGAAAGACTTAAATATAAGTAATGATACCATAAAAATCCTAGAGGAGCCCTGGCTGGTGTAGTTCAGTGAGTTGAGCTCAGGCCTGTGAGCCAAAAGGTCGCCAGTTTGGTTCCTAGTTAGGGCACATTCTTGGGTTGTGGGCCAGGTCCCTAGTAGGGAGCACATGAGAGGCAACCACACATTGATGTTTCCCTCTCTTCCCCTATTTAAATATAAGTAAATAAAATCTTAAAAAAACCTGTTAGACCTATAAATGAATTCAGTGAACTTTCAGAATACAATTCAACATGCATAAATAAGCTGCATTTTTATACACCAACAATGGCTTATCTAAAAAGAAATGAACAATACCATTTACAATAGCATCAAAACTAATAAAATACCTAGCAGTAAATTTAACCAAGGAGGTCAATAATTTATACACCAAAAACTGAGAGAATACTCTCAGTTAAGACACTAAGAAAAGAAATTGTAAAAGACACAAATCAATGAAAATATATCTAGTGTTCACAGATCCTGAGTTAATGTTGCTAAAATGTCCTTACTAAGACATCTACAGATTTCATGCAAACTCTATTAAAATTCCATTTGAGTTTTTTTTTTTTAGAAACCACTCAGACTGTGTTCGCTCCCTCTTACTCCTCCAAAGGAAGAGAAGAATCATCATCAATGGATATTGGCAGTTGCAAAAGCAACACCAAAAGCTGACTTCATGCTTAGGAGGGAACACTGTGCCTCCTTCTCATGGTTTCAGGTGTTCTACATGTTCAGAGAAACTTCTCTAGTAATGAACTATAGAAATGATCCCTGAAAGTGTAGTCTTTCCAATGGAATTTTTTACAGAAATAGAAAAAAACAATCTTAAAATTTTTATGGACCTAAAAAAGTGCTCAAATAGCCAAAGAAATCATCAGAAAGATCAAAGTTGGAGGCATCACAATTATTTATTTCAAAGCTATAGTAATCAAAACACTAAGGTACTGGTATTAAAAAGTCACATACATAAATAAAACAGTATCAAAAACCCAGAAATAAACCCACAGATATATTGATGATAGAGCCAGGAATACTCATCAGAAGATGGTAAGTCACTTTAATAAATGATGATGGGAAAACTGGATATCTACATGCAAAAAAAATGGAAATGGGCATTTATCCTACGCCACTCACAAAAAAGTAAGTGATTAAGGACTTCAACATAAGACCTGAAACCATAAAACTCCTATAAGAAAACAGAGAAAGATCTCCTTGACTTCAGCCTTGGCCATGGTTTTCTGGATAACAAACCAAAATCAAAAGCAACAATAGTATAAATCAACAAGTTAGACTACATCAAACTACAAGGTTTCTGCACTGTAAAAGAAACAATTAACAAAATGAAAAGACAACCTGTGGAATGGAAGAATAAGTGTAAACTATATGTCTAGTAAGGTGTTAATATCTAAAATATATAAGGAATTTACATAACAATATAGAAAACAACCCAAACAAATTTATTTAAAAATGAAGAAGCCTTGAATAGACATTTTTCAAAAGAAGACATACAAATGGCCAACAAGTACATGAAAAGATGCTCAACATCACTAATCATTAGGGAAACGCAAATCAGAAACAAAATTAGATATCATCTCATACTTCTTAGAATGGCTATTATCAGAAAAACAAAAGATAGCAAATGCTGGTGATAATGTGGAATAAAGGGAATCCTGTTGTACTGTTAGTGCAAATCAAAATTGGCATAGCTGTGATGGAAAACAGGATGAAGTTCCCTAAAAAATCAATAAAATGATCATATGATCCACCAATTCCACTCTGGATATATATCCAGACAAAATCACTATATTAAAGAATATGTGTACCCCCATGTTCATGGCAGTATTATTCACAATAGCCAAGACATGGAAATGACCTAAGAGTGATGGCCAATAGACATATGACAAGATGTTCAACATCACTAATCATCAGAGGGATGCAATTTAAAACCACAATGAGATATTATGTCATACCTGTCAGAATGGTTATCATCAATAAATCAACAAACAAGTGCTGGCACAGTTGGAGAAAGGGGTACCCTTTTGCACTGTTCCTGGAAACGTAGATTGGTGCAGCCACTGTTGAAAGCAGTATAGAGACACTATAAAAAATTAAAAATGGATCTGCCTTATGACCAAGTGATCCCACTTCTAACAATATATCCAAAGGAACCCAAAACACTAAGTTGAAAAAATATAAGTACCCTTATGTTCATTGCAACATTATTCACAATTGCCAATATATGAGAGCAGCCCAAGTGTCCATCAGTAGATGAGTAGCTAAAACAACATGGTGCATTTACACGATGGACTAGTACTTGACTATAAAAAAGAAGGACGTTTTACTCTTTGCAACATTATGGGTGGACCTGTAGAACATTATGCTAAGTGGAATAGCCAGTTAGAAAAAAGCGAATACCATATGACTTCACTCATATATGGAATCTAATGAACAATGTGTACTAACAAGAAAAATGGGGACAGACGAATAAATGGAGAGCAGGCTGACAGCTCTGGGGGACAGGGGTTGGCAGTAGAGGAATTGAGCAAGAAGATAAAATGTCTCATGGACATGGACAACAGTGTGGTGATTGCTGGGGAAAGGGGTATAAGGGGATTAAATTATAATAAAAACTACAATAAAGATTAAATATAAAGTAAAAATAATTAATAAAATGTGACATATCCTACTTATTATTTTTACTTTATATTTAATCTTTATTGTGGTTTTTTCATTACAATTTAATCCCCTTATATCCCTTCCCCCAGCAATCGCCACACCATTGTCCATATATAATGTTATTCAGTCACAAAAACATAAGGAAGTTTTGCCATATGGATGAATCTTGAGGGTATTATATTAAGTGAAATAAGGCAGACAAAGAAAAACAAATACTGTATAATCTCACTTATGTGGCAAGTCTAAAACCATCAACTTCACAAAACAACAGAGTAAAATGGTGGTTATCAGTCTCTAAGGGATTGAGGAAATAAGCATATGCTTGTCAAAGGGTACAAACTTACACTTTTAAAATGAATAAATTCCATAGATTTAATGAACAGCATGGTGAGTTTGCAATACAGTATTGTGCACTTGAGAGTTGATATGAAAGTAGACTTTTAATGTTCTCACCATAACAATAACAAAATGATAATTATATGAAGTAAAGGATGTGTTAACTAATCTTATTCTAGTAAAGCATTTTATAATACATATGTGTATCAAATCATAACATTGTACACCTTAAGCTTCTAAACTCTTTATATCAATTAGATTTTAATAAAGCTGAAAAATAAAACTAGCCCCATAATGATCTAGGAATTCAATTTTTTTCTGAATTACTGATTCCCTTCTGACATTGATACAGATATTCTTGAAAGAGTAAAAGGAAACATAGGTTGATGGTAAACCCTATGAAAATTTTATTGAATCTTTTTCTTCAAATATTTTATTTTTTATTTAGAGAGAGGGGCAGGGAGCTAGGGCAAGAAACATCAATGTGAGAGAGAACTATTAACTGGCTGTCTCCTGCATATGCCCTAGGGGATCAAACCTGCAAACCAGTCATGTACCCTGACCTGGAATCTAACTAGGGACCTTTTCATTCACTGGACAATGCACAACCAGCTGAACCACTGTGGCTGGGCCTAAAAGAGATCAGACAGGGAGCACAAAAGCAGGTAATGAGTTTCAGTTGCTATTCACAAGGACACTTAATTTCTTCTTGCTAACTATGTTTAGGATGTAAAGCAAATAATGTCATCATTAAGCATTAAATGGTTAATTTACATAAAAGTTGTTCTTTCAAATGATAAAATAGTGCAGAAAATTGTAATTTTATTTTAAGGAATAATTTGACATTTATAGAAAGAATGATTGCAAAAAGAAGTGTCTCACTGAAAAATACCCATATATTTTCTTTGTAGATGAAGCTCTCATTAGATAAGACAAGGGAATAACAAATTCTTGGACTAGATTAGTTGGAGAAGTATGGGTCTAAAGTAAGCCATATCAGTAATTTAGTTACCTGGAGGGTGAGAGTGGTAAGAGCTTGAGGAGTCCAAGGAGAAAAAGAATCAATGTGATGATTTCACTTTTTTTGTGTTCCTGTACTGGAAAAGAGAGGGCTATGAAATGGAAAAAAAAAAAAAGGAAAAACAGTTTAAATTTTTATTGAAAATCACAATGAGAAGTAATCATCTAAGGACAACATGAGGAGTCAAGAAAACCACAAAGTTGTCAATTAGTATCTTCAATGAAAGACTTTAGATGTGGAACTTTAACACCAAAGTTGTTAACACCAAACTTTTAAACTACTTGCTTTTACTCCACCAAAGTGGCTAGCCCAGAGGCCTCTTTACAGAGCATAGAAAAACATTAGGAGAAAGATTTTAACATATTTTAAAGTTCAAAAAATCTAAATTTAGTTAAGAAGGATAATGACTTGGGTGTGGGAATGAGTGAAAAGGGGAAAGGGAATATAGTCAATAATATTGTGATAAGTTTGCATGGTGACAGAGGATTACTAGAATGAGGGGGGGTGATCATATTGTAAATTATAAAAATTCACCTCACAATAATGCACACCTGAAACTAATATAATCAATATAATATTGTATATGAACTCTACTGAAATCAATTTTTAAAAAGAAGGATATTAAGAGACTTCCAGTCAAGATGGAGGCTTATGTAGACATACTTCACCTTCTTGCACAGCCATAAGAAGGATCACAACTAACCTCAAAACAAAAAACACTCAGAAATGCCAGAAATTCAAATTTTATGAAGTCTGGCAACCAAGAATTTAAAGGAGCCATATTCATCCAGATGGGTAGGACAGGGGAGATGGGGAGCTGGGGCAGAGAGGACAAAGTTTGGTGGCAGCAAGGTGGTGGTGGCAGTGGCCAGTAAATTGGGTGGTCCCACATCCATGTGTGGTGGATAAAAATCAGCAGGGTTACTTGGAAATGAGTGGTCCCAATCTCAGGACAGACTGCACAGCCCAGGATCCCAGAAAAGGAAGATAAAGTCTCATAACTTCTGTCTGTAAAAACCAGTGGGGGTTGGGGTGGTGGAAGAAACTTCCAGTCTCTCAGGAGAAGCCATTTAAAAGGCCTACATGGTCCTAGAATGTACAAAAACCCACCCACTCTGGGAACCACCACGAGGGCAATAGCTAGAGAGATGCTGGTGGCATACGAGGAGTGAGGGAAGTGAGTGGAAGTGGGGCAAGTACCAAGTAAACCTCCAGCAGCCAGTCAGTGGCATCATCCCCTCTCTGACCCCTCCTTCCATGCACAGGGACAAAGCAGTGAAGCAGGTTGCCTCACCTTGATGATTGCCTAAGGCCCCCCTCATACAATGTAACAGGTGTGCCAAGATGGGGATTCAAAGCAGCTCCACCTTATACACAGAAGCAAACACAGGCAGGCTGCCAAATTTAGAAGACAAAGAAACATGGTTCAAATAAAAGAACAGAACAAAAACCCAGAAAAAAACAACTAAAGAAAACAGAGATAGCCAACCTATCAGATTCAGAGTTCAAAACATTGGTGATCAGGATGCTTAGAGAACTCATGGAGTATGGCAAAAGCATAAGGGAAGAAATTAAGGCTTATAATAAGTGAAACAAAGAAGAATCCATAGGGAACCAAGAGTGAAGGGAAGGAATCCAAGGTTCAAATCAACAATTTGGAACCAAAGGAAGAAATAAGCAGTTAACCAGGATAGAATGAAGAAACAAGAATTCAAAAAAAGTGAGGAGAAAATAAGACTCTGGGACATCTACAAAAGTGCCAACATCCAAATCATAGGGATGCCAGAAGGAAAAGAGGAAGAGCAAGAAACATAAAACTTATTTGAAAAAATAGTGAAAGAAAACTTTCCTAGTTTGGTGAATGAAATAGACATACAAGTCCAGGAAGCACAGGGAGTCCCAAACAAGTTGGACACAAAGAGGACCACACCAAGACATAATCAATAAAATATTCTTTAAAAGGGATATTGGGGCATCTTATTTTAATACTACTGATTAATTGCCTATACATAGATTTTAAATTTCCTTTATTCTTGCTCCAGTAATATTTTTTCTTAAGGATTATAAAACTTAATATCAAATTGTATTACCTTCTTATATAATATAACAATGATTTATCTTCCACACCTCTCACAAATGCATCCCTGAGGAGAGTTCACAAGTAAACTGTACTACTCCCTCAGAAATTACCACTACCCACTGGCAGAAGCTACCTAAATTTTAGTCATCAGGCTCAAGAAGATAAAAATAGTCTCTAGAGAAGAGATGGCTAATATTTGATGCTTGTAATACCACTTTCCATCTCCTTCAGCCATAAATATACTAAATTAATCATGGGATTCTTTCTGGCAGTACCCCAAGAAAACAACAGAAAACAATTGATATTGGTATATAAGAAGAAACCTACGTGACATCTCAGCTCTAGAAGGTGTTATTTGTAAAAATATAAAAAAAACATTCAACCACACAATATTGTTACAAATTTCACAGGATTTATTCATGTTTGAAACTAAAGGGAAACATACATGTCTTTGAAAAGTTTCAACTGCAAAGACATTTGGACAATATATGCAACTAGAAGAGAATCTTATGGTTAGTGGAATTAGTGGTACCACTTTTCTTAATATTTTCTTTTAATTCATTGATTAAATACATTTGATTTCACAATAGAATTCCATATATATTGCAAGAATAGAGTTGAAATAATACACCACGTATTATTCAAAATGGTCTAAGATATTTCTTTAAATGAAGATCACTGAATACTTATTTCTTTTTAATTTGCTTACAGTAATTATTGACCAAATTATGGTTATTATGGTGAAATATTTAAAGAATTAGAACAGACAACTGCCTGAAATATATAATATTCTTCTATTACACCCATTTTAGTGCTTTCTTACAAACTCCTTACTATTTTATTCATATATATGCATATATGTATACATAATATTTTAAAAAATTAACTCAGACATAGAATGAAAAAGATCAGCATGCAACATGGTTTCTCATTAACATTCCTGATTGGCATCATTTGCAGTTTACACTCTTCATTTAGCAGCTCATTAGCTTTCTGGAAAACCAGTTGCATCTTCTCTGAGTAACATACTGGAGTACATTGATAGCTAAGACTTTTTTATTCTTTTATCCTTTTTATGATATTTACAAAAAATACCTTGTCTTTGCAGATTCACATTAACTTGTTTTGCATCAAATAGAACCTGTTTTTTTTTTTTTTTTCACCAAAACTATCCCAAAGCAAATTCAGTCAGCTATAGTTTTAACTCCAAGGCCCTTTATTTTTCTTTCTTTTTAAAAAATGAGTTTCATTTATTTATTTTTTATTTTTAGAGAGAGGAAAAAGGATGGAGAAAGAGATGGAGAGAAACATCAATGTGGTTGCCTCTAGTGTGCCCCTTACTGAGGACCTAGCCCACAACCCAGGCATTTGCCCTGACTGGGAATCAAACCAGAGATCCTTTGATTAGCAGACGAGTGCGCAATCCACCAAGCCAGGGCTATTTTTCTACTTCTCATGTTCCTCACTCACTCCAGCCCCAGCCCACCACACATTCTGCCTTTCTTACTCCAGGTATTATGTGTTCCCATATTGCCCTCTGTACTCCTAGCTCTTTGGGGTTCTCCATTCAAAGCTGTGTGATCTTTCATCTTTTTCATCTCCTTTCTCCCATTAAAATATATTTGTCCAATGGCCCATTTTTTATTTTTAGCACTATTACGTATGTCCCCCATTTCCTGCCGTCTATCCCTTCCATCCAGGCCCTGCACCTCCCACCTTTACCACATTGTTTTCTGTATCCATAGGCTAAGCATATATGTTCTTTGGCTAATCTCTTCTTTAAGAAATTGTTGAGATATTGAAGCTTAACTGGTTATATTAATTTGTAATATAGAGTTACTATTTATTTCATAGGGTTATTTTCCAGTGGCTTAACTGAATAAGGAAACATAAGGTCTTAAGTCAGACTGCTAGAAGCAAATATTTTGGTCAAAGGTTGTTGCTGTATTACTTTTAGCACTCTAGTTAAAAGACATGACCAACGTCATATCTTTTGAGCAAACTTTGATAGCACTTGATGATTATCAAACTTGAATATTCCTGGAACCATCGTAAAATTAATGCAAAAATTCCACAGAAAAATTTCTAGGGATGTTTTGTGTTATGGAGAATAGAACAATGTACTAGGAGTTAAAAGATCTGGGTACTAGTCCAGTCTGTGCCACTTACTAGCCATCACACTCAGGACCTCATTTGTTCAACTGCAATCCTTAAAGAGCTGTCAAATGAGACAACTGCATTTGAACAATAATAAAAATAAATTAAAAAAATAAAATTAAAATTAAAATTTCAAAAATCTTAGATAATGTAGATAAAAGCACCTTGAAAACTGTCAAGGGCAAAAGCAATAAATACATAATTACTATCATGTATACCCCTCATACTATGATCCCCAAACTTTTTGATAAAGACCCATACACAAATAAATTCACATCTTCATTCTAGAATCTATGGGTTACTTACCTGGATTAAATAACTTTTTTGCTTGCTTTCTTTCTCAAAAACAGATTGTCAACATGCACACTGACTAATATAAGTATTAGTGTTCAGGTAGGTGACATGCAAATTTGAAATTCGTCATGACCAAAATTTGGTGCTTTCTGTGACTGGTTGTGTTCCAGTTCCCAGAACATTCAAAAGCTCTCTGGTATGCTGAGCTTCAGATACATAACAAAATCACATGAAGCCTGTATGCTGGGCTGGCCTCTGTGCACAGCACAATCCCAGCACATGTGCTGTTTTTTTATGCTAACTCATTAGCCTTCAGGGTCATTTGTTGAAACTGAATGTTTTCCTGCTTAGAATACTATTTATTATAGGACAGATATTCAGTAAGCAGGGAGAGATTTTCTCCTGGATAGTAACACATACACAAAATCAATTATCCTCATAAAGTAGGGTGAGAAATAGAAGAAAGGGCAAGCAAATTTAGTTTTAGATTGTAACTAAGAAGGCAGTCTTGCATGGTCTCTAAGCTTTGGGAGTCAGCCATGCTTGGATTTTAATGAAACCTAACTGTACTTCAACTAGCTCTGTAACCTTGGGCAAATTGCTTACCCTCTCTGGTTTCTCATACATAAATTAGATAACCAACAGTACTTTCTTAATGTCACATTTGATGTGTGAGACAAGGAATGCAAAGCACTTAGCATAGTGTCAGTCACATAAATATAGGTGGCATTTTTGAGTCCTTATTCAATCATTGTTATGTTAAACAAATATTCATAGCATGCCTATTATCCAGATTCCAGACCTTGTTTTAGGTGTTAAGATACATTAGTGAAGAAAAACTAAATCAGCTTAAATCTAAACAAAAGAAAAGCACTGAAGTCCCTGATCTTATGGCACTTCCATTCTAGTAGGGGTATCAGAAAGATTTGTAAAAGTACAATGGAGAATAATACTGCAGGGAAAGGGAGTGCTAGAAATAGGAAGGGGTGGGTGAATTTTACCATTTTTAAAAATTATTTATTATATTACAGTTATCCCAATGTTTCCTCCCCCCTCCACTCAGTCTACCCCTCTAGCCAAAGTCAATCCTCTCTTTTTGTCCATGTCCATGCATCATTCATACATGTTCTTTGAGTAGTCCCTTCATTATTTTTATAAAGACCAAGACTTAAGTGACATTTGAATAGAAATCTTTGTTAAGTAAGCATGTATCTTGAGGAAGAATATTCCAGACAGATGAAACAACAAATAAAATAGTCCTGAGGAGACAACATATTTAGGGGAGTTCAAGGAACACCACAGAAGCCAGTGTGACTGAAGAAGTGATTGAGGTGGAGAGTAGCAGAAGATGAGGGCAAAGTGATAACAGGGAAAGAGATTATGCAACAGGCCTTGAAGGCCACTGTGATGAATTTGGAGGGTTTTAAGTAGGAACATGACATCTTCTGGCATACTTTAAGAGAGTCATCACTTATTTTTAAGAATAGATTATAGATGATAAGAGTGGAAGCAGGGAGACCAGTTAAGATGCTACCGCAGTAACTCTGGAGAGAGGTGATGATAGTTGCTTCAGCCACAGCAGTAGCAGTGGAGGTGTTAGAAAGTGATCAGATTCCACTGAGAAGACCATATGTTCTGATTCAATCAAAAGCTTAACTATCACATCAAAGGGAGCATTCTATGTGGACTAACACAAGTCATGAAAATTTTCTCTAGTGAGATTTGTGGTAAAAACTCCTGCAAATACTACTTTGCCTTCCATTGTCACCATTTCTTCTTGCGTGGGACTATTTTAAGGAATGGTTGGCTGTGGTCTGTGTCAAAGTACTGGTATTATTAGGTTCTTTTACTGTAATATCATTAAGTAGTACACTGAGTGCCAACATTGTTTTTAATTGCTAGCACTGTTTCTGTTGTCCAGATTCAGATGTTTTGCCCTCTTTGCTTCTTTTTTTCCCCTATCAAGTTTATTTTACTTTCCCTTTTCTAACTAACATGAAGCAAAATGGTCAATTGGAGTAGGAGTCAAACTGAGTGGAAGGTGGTTCTCAGTGGAAAATTGACATTGGGCAAGTCACTTTCTCACTGTAGACACAAATTTGTCTGTAAAAGGAGTGAGTTTGAATTGATAAGCATTAAGATCCCTTCCCACTCTCAAATTCTATAATTCACTTAATGATTCACTCACATTCAGACCCTTGTCAACATATTATAAATATATGTATATATATATTTAACATTTTAATATTTATAATTTCATCTTTAAATAATTTCAATATTCCATCATGAAAAGTCTATAGTGATTTTAAGAAACTTCTCCAAGGTCATTTATGGAGTTAGTGAAAGAGCTGGTTCCAGGTACCAGTTTTGCTGTGGCATCTCAAAGTGGCACTGGTCCAATATCTTAATTACCACTCATTGCTTTTCTGAAGCACTCTATTAGAAGATGAAGATCTTTTCCTTAAGGGAATGAGTGGCAGCAGCCTATGGCCAGCAATATCATAAAACACTGTGTTTATGTCACAATCTTTCTTAGTTAATTTAGATAGAAAATGCCTTCACTCAAATTATTCATTTGTGATTCTTTGAAAACTGGCATACTATCTCTCTGCAATCAGGGGCACTTTTAGTACATTGAAAGCTGATCTTTTTTATTCCTAGTTGTTAATTCCCTACAGTTTTATAGTTTTTATACATGGAAATAAGAATTAAATAATGTAGGTGATATTATTTTCAGCCTGACTACTGCCCAAAGGCTATGTCAGTGGCTAAGAGCGGGCTAGCAGAGGTTCTATTGCTAGTTATGCCTCGCTGATTGTTAATTAGATGTAAAGATTAGAGACTAAACATGTACTTTTAAACATCTATGCCCAAATGGGGCTCTATTCTGTCTCATGGGATATATAATATGTAAGCTCTGCATGGGGAAGACTATATTTATTACTAAGCATGGCTGAGTTTCTAGGTAATTAATTCCATGTATAATTGAAAAAGCAACCAATGGGAACAGAGTAACTAAGTTTGAGCCAAACTGACATTGTAAGTGACCTACTCTTTGATATCAGACTAGATTAGCATAGGGGCAACATATATTCTTGGTAGAGTTCCCATTCATGAAGTCTTGCTTGCTTGCTTCCTGTCAGGACTCAAAGTGAACAAAAAAAGGTAGCACAAACAGAGAGAGTAGGCATACCATTGAGAGGAATGAGTTCTATTCTAGATATATATGTTATTCTTTATGCCTTTAATACATATATCTTTAAAGATATAAATATATATAATAAATACCTATAAAAGGCATGTACATAAGTAAGATATATAAAATATACATAAAAGATATATAAAAAGATAAGTCTTTTATATCTTTAATGTATCTATAATACATTCTTTATATGCCTGTGTATTCCAAAGTCTTAAGCTGAAGAGGATTTACCATTACCCATCCTAGTTATCAATGTACCTGACCTGTATCTAATTTTGTCCTCATTCTTTTAGTGACTAGCTCTGGCTGGGAATCACTCATGTTAATGTGGAGGCCCTTCCAGATGACATAATGTTGTGAACCCAAATTATAATGCGTTCTCCTATTTAAAAAAATACAGTGACTACAGACAGCTTTAGAGAGAGTACAAATACCTTAGCATGGTCCACAAAGGCCCTTCATAACTTGACATGTGTTTACCTTTCTGTCTGAATCTGTCACTACTCCATTATGGCATGCCTTTCCTTAGTTATGCTGAACTACTTTTGGCTCCTCAATGAACCCTAATATGTCTTAGCCTTTACATGTTTTCACTGCTAAGAATGCCTTGCTCAACTTTCTCCATTTTATCTGCCTACTTATCCTTTAAAATGTCACTTCCTTCACTATCTCCTCCTGAGTGAGGTGGCTTTATTCTGAATTCTCAGAGCACCCATTTCTCTAACACAATTTTAATAGCCTATTTATTTGCTGTTCTTCTCAGCTATTATATCAACTCCTCAAGGGGAAGGGACAGATTCTATTATGTCTATTCCTCAAGGGGAAGGGCCAGATCTTGTTCATCTCTGAATCTCCATACACTAAAAGCAGTTTCTATTGTATGGGTTGTTGTTAATATACTTCTTGGGGATGACTGATTGAATATTGCGTCTATGGCTCTACAGGCATGACAGGATGGGGACTTCAAGCACTATGACAGATGACAATGACAATCTTTTAGTTGGGGGTGATTTTTTTGGTGGGATAGCTCTGTCTTTACAACATGCAGCTTTTGTATACTGATGAAGTTGATATATAGAAACTCTTTCAAAGAGCATGTTCCCAGTGCTGTAGTATTTTCAGACCACTTTCCTATAGCAAAATGCCACAAACATAGACCCTGAGGTAGGCAGAGTCATAGGAAAGATGATGGTGAGAAGTGGGGAAGTGGTTTGCAGAGGCAAGGAGAGTATGAAAAAGATGAAATGGTGGTGATGTCAAGTTTTTGTGATCTTTCTTAGTCTCTTCCACCAACTACATATATTCACACACATATGTATGTATGTATGTACATATATGGTTTTTCCAGAAGGTATCCATCCATGTAATAGGTAAAATAGAGATATTTATTGAAGAAGGTATAAGATATAAGAAACATTGTACATAGGACAATGATATCTCAGTCCCCTTCAAAGTACGCACCTTGGGACCTCACATGGTTCTCCCAGTTGCCATAAGCTGCTCCATTGTATTTTCCTGAATCTCAGCAATAGTCTGAAATATCTTCCCCTTCAAAGGTGATTTTACTTTTGAGAAAATCCAGAAGTCACAGGGTGCCAAATCTGGGCTGTAAGGGGCTGAGTGACCTGGGCGATTTTATGTTTCACCACAGAAGTCTGCATAAGGCATGATACATGTTGTCAAGATGAAGCTGTTAATCACCAGTTGTCCATATCAGTAGCTTTCTGAAGCACTCAAATAGTTTCTGTGGAGGAGTGTTCAAGCTTAACACAAAATTTGATGCAGATTCATTGTTCTACTCACTCAGTCATGTCAAATGCCACAGCCACACAGTATGCATGCTCAAACTACAGAATTGCTACCACCCCCACTGACTAGTACAGTGAGGTCTTCATTGTTCATGCATGTGCATTCCAGTCCACTGTCCTTGTCTGCCAGGTTACATTGCTGTTGCACAAATCATTCTCATTATATTAACAACACCTGAATTTTTTTTTGGACAGACCTCATGTTCCTCACCTGAGGATATGTTCACTGATTTGAAAGAGAGAGGAAGGGAGAGAGAGAGAGGAAGAGAGAGAGAAACAGACACACACACACACACACACAGAAACACTTTTGTGAGAGAGAAACATTGATGTGAAAGAGAAATATGGGTTGGTTGCCTTCCATATGTGCCCTGACCAGAAACCTAAACTGCAACCTAGGTATGTGCTCTGACCAATAATTGAACATGTAACCTTTTGGTATAGAGGATGGTGTTCCAACAAACTGAGACATCTGGCCATGGCACGTTATCTCTTATATTTAAAAAAGTAGGAAAAGCAATATATTTTCATTGGTCAAAATTATAAAAACACTAATAACTAAAAATGTTTTTTAAATAATCCAGAATTCTACCAGAACCACATGACTTTCTTCCACTTTATTTAATTTATTGAATTTGAGCCACATGAGTTTGAAATTGATTGCTATGTTGGCTATTTTACATGATGCAACAATTGGTTAAAATTTAAAAAATTTCTATATGTTGGTATCGATTATCTCTCTTTTATTGTCATATGTTTTAAATATGTCACATCATCTCGTTAGTTTCACGTAGCCTTGCTATATGGGATACCCAGATTAGACATTTAAAATACCAGAAACTAGATTTCTGGCCAAGATGAAGGCATAGGTAGATACGCTTTGCTTCCCTAAAAAAATCAAGGGAAGTGCAACAACCAGTTGAGAAATAAAAAACAACCAGCACTGCCAGAAAATTGAACTGTGTATATGTCTGACAACTGAGGAGTTAAAGAAAAAGTCATCCAGACTGGTAGGAGGGGCAGAGATGGGCAGCCAGGTCAGAGAGAACATGTAGCAAGGTGACTGAGCAAGCAAGGCATTGGAGTGGACTCTCCCACATTTCCATGCAGAGAAGCCAGGATGAACAACTGGGGGATAAGACAGACTGTGCAACCAAGTGTTCCAGTGCAAGAAAATAAAGTCTCAAAACCACTGGTTGTAAAAATCTGTGGGGGTTGTGATCACAGGAGAACCTCCCAACCTCAATGGAGAGTTCATTGGAGAGACTCATGGGGTTCTAGATGTACACAAACCCACCCATGTACCTGGGAATCAGCACCAGAAGAGCACAATTTGCTTGTGGGTAGTGGGGGAAGTGAATGAAAGAGGGGAAAGGGCCAAGCAACTGGCATTGTTCCCTTCTGACTCCTCCTCCACAGAGATTGCCACAGATAGTGTGTTTCCCCACCCTGGTGAATACCTGATGCTCTACTCCTTACAACATAACAGGTGTGCCAAGACAAAGAAATATGGCCCAAATGAAAGAAGAGATCAAAACTCCAGAAAAAGAACTAAATGAAGAAGAGATGGCCAACCTATCAGGTGCAGACCTCAAAACACTGGTAATGAGGTTACTCACACAAATGGTTCAGTATGATCACAAAATAGAGGAAAAAAGGGATGGCTATGTAAAGTGAAATAAAGAAAAATATACAGAGAACCAACATTGAAGGGAAGGAAACTGGGACTCAAATCAATGGTTTTTAACAGAAGGAAGAAACAAACAAACAAACAGAAAAGAATGAAGAAACAATAATTCAAAAAATGAGGAGAGGCTTAGGAACATCCAGGACATCTTTAAACATTCCAACATCTGAATTATAGGGGTGCCAGAAGGGTAAGAGGAAGAGCAACAAGTGGAAAACTTATTTGAACAAATAATAAAGGAGAACTTCCCCAATCTGGCAAAGGAAATGGACTTCCAGGAAGTCCAGGAAGCTCAGAGAGTCCCAAAGAAGTTAGACCCAAGGAGGAACACACCAAGGCACATCATAATTACATTACCTAAGATTAAAATGAAGAAGAGAATCCTAGAAGCAGCAAGAGATAAGGAGGCAGTAACCTACAAAGGAGTTCCCATCAGACTGTCAGCTGATTTCTCAAAAGAGACCTTCCAGGCAAGAAGGAGCTGGAAAGAAGTATTCAAAGTCATGAAAGACAAGGACCTCCATCCAAGATTACTCTATCCTGCAAAGCTATCATTTAGAATGAAGGGCAGATAAAGTGCTTCCCAGATGAGGTAAGGTTAAAGGAGTTCATCATCACAAAGCTCTTATTACATGAAATGTTAAAGGGACTTACCTAAAAAAAGATGAAGATCAAAACTATGCACAACAAAATGACAACAAACACACTGTTATCAACAAATTAACCTAAAAAACAAAATGAAAAACAAACCAAGACAACAACTAGAACAGGAACAGAACCACAGAAATGGAGATCACATGGAGGGTTATCAGCAGAGACAGGGAGGGGAAGAATGGGGGAAAAGGTACAGGGAATAAAAAGCATAATTGTTAGGCACAAAGTAGACTGGGAGAGGTTAAGAACATACAGGAAGCAGAGAAGTCAAAGAACTTATATGTACAACCCAGGGACATGAACTAATGGGGGAATGCTGGAGGTTTGGGTGGTTCAGGTTGGAGAGGGGATAAAGAGGAGGAAAAATTGGAACAACTGTAATAGCATAATCAAGAAAACATACTTTAAAAAAAGAAATGGAACTCTAACTCACAATTTGTAGAAGCCAGCCCAGAAAATCAACCTGTTAACTCTAGTAACCAACTCAGGAAGCCAGCCTACTTGCATATCTCAAAGTCAGACTTGTAGAAAATAAGAGCATTATCTTTAGCAGCCAGCTCAGGAAGCCAAACAATAATCTCTGTAAAGTTTGGCTTAATAATTGACAGCTTTTCTAATTTTTGTCTCAATTTTAAATTTAAAACCATCAAGAGAGTACCAACTATAACTACCAACCCCTAACTAATCCCATAGGATATGACACTTAAAGTTAGCCTGCCTACATGTAGCTTCCCCTTGCCAACAGCCTCCAATCAGGACATAATTGAAGCCTTCTCTTTTTTTTCCATCACAAAGCTGTCCTACAGCTTTGCCTGCCTTTGAGTCTGCCAAAATGCAAATGATGGTGGCTGACTCCCTAGCAAGCTCTGAATAAATAACCTTGGCAAGTTCTCATTTGGTTGGTGTTTACTTATTCCCAAAGGAATTAAAATCTTGATACTATATGTGATTATTATTATTGGGGTTAATTGCTCATAGGTTCTCTTAGCTAACAGTGCAAGGAAATATATGTGTATATACTATGCTGTATATGTGTGTATACAATATATATACACACAGTAGTATATATATACACTGTACATATAGTACATATACATGTATATGTATATATGACTACAAATGTTTTTATGTGTAACCATTTTTATCTATATTAAATAGGACTTCATATTGATGTATTCAACTCTAATCTATTACCACATGCGTCATTATAGCCCCCACCTATTCCTTATCTGTAAATTTACAACAGTGAAAAACCTGGCTCTAAGTACCCATCATCTATTTACTTAATTGTTCTATTCCAACATATATATAGATATAGATATATCTATCTATATCTATATCTATATCTATAAGATATATAGATATAGATATAGATATAGATATAAATTGTTAATCCTTATTCACAGGGGATAATACTAACTAGAATACAGTGAGCATGTACAATTTCTTTTGCTTTTAGATTTAAAGACTACTTATTTTCAAAGTTACTTAGGTTAGCAATTTTCTCCCACCACTTTCAATGAAGTTATGCCATTACTTGTAATACAATTAGATTCTCTTATCATAGTGTACATTCTTTCTTTATATCCCCTGACCTCTTAAATTATTTTTAAAATTTGTATATATTAAGGTACACTCTTTGTGTTGGAAAGATCTATGGATTTTGACAAGGCATAGTTTCATGTATCCACCATTACAGTATCATTCAGAACAGTTTCACCACCCTAAAGAGACCCCTGTGTTTCAACTATTTAGCTTTCTTTCCTGTATAAACCCGTGATGAACAATGGTCTATTTTTGTTCCAGAAAATCATGTGAATGGAATTATACTGTATAAAGACTTTTCAGAGTGGTTTCTTTCACTTAGCAATATGCATTTAAAATTTATCTATAATACCCTAGCCAGTGTGGCTTAGTTGGTTAGAGCATTGTCCCATAACCAAAAGGTTGCAGGTTCGACTTCTGAACAGGGCACAGACCTAAATTGTGGGTTTGGTCCTTGGTTGGGGGTGTGTGAGAGGCAACCGACTGATATTTCTCTCTCACATTGATGTTTCTTTCTCTACCCTGGTGCCTCTCTCTTGAATGAGTATAAAATAAATTTTATTGCATATTGTTGTATGGATTGATAATACATTCTTTTTTAGAACTCAACAATATTTCATTGTATAAATATATCGCAATTTGCTTATCCATTCCTCTATTGAAGTATAGTTGATTTCCTTCAGGTTTTAGCGATCATTAATAAAATTTCTGTAAACATTCATGTGGAGGTTTTCTGTGAACATGTTTTCAAATTGGTTGGGTAAATACCTGGGAGTATGATTACAGAATTAAATGACACATCTATATTTAGCTTTGTAGAAAACTGCCAAGCTATTCTCCAAAGTCACTGTATCATTTCACATTGTCATAAGCAATAAATGAGTATTTCCTAGTATTACTCCCTTGATTATGTCATAGAAAGAGGGAGACTATTTGGATTGCTTGATCTAATCACATGATTCCCTTCCTTTAAAAACAGAGTTTTCTCAGGCTGGTAGCAGAAGAGGAATTCAGAGAGTTTCCAAATACATGCTGCTGCCGGCTTTGAAATGGAGGGAACCATGGGAAAGTGTCAGAGGAAATGGGAATATTAGCTTTATAACCACAATTAACTGAATACTTCCAACAATCTAAATGAGCCTGGTAGTGAGTTTTTCCCAAATACTCCAGAATATAGTCCATTCTGGTCTATACGTCTTGATTTCAGCCTCGTGAGCCTCCAGAATAAAGAACCTAGTCAAACTTGCCAGAATTTCTGACTTACAGAACTGTGAGCTAATAAAAGTGATGTTGTTTTTAAGCCTGTAAATTTATGGTAATTTGTAACACAGTAGTAGAAAACTAATATAGCATGTTGTTATTGGATGGCTCTGTTTAATAAATAAAATGAATCATGAGCAAGGAGTGTTGAAAAATAAAAATGACAACAATATCAGCCATGGCTAATTTGACTCCAGTCCTGCCTCCTGTTAAGCAAAGAGCAAGGTATGGCTTCCTAAGTTTTAGTTGAGTGCTGGGATTTGAGTCTCTCACACTAACCTACCTTCCTCATCTTCCTAGTAGTCAGGCATAATCGATTTAACACATTGGCTTATTCCCTAAGAGGGACATTTACTTACATGTTATATGTACCTTCTATATGTTTTATTTTATCTCAGCATAATGACTTTGAGGAGAGGATCCAAAGCCATCCCAGTAAATAAAACAGGAAGGAGAGGAAGAGACAAATGAGCTATCTCCAAACCATCACAACATGTGGATAGCCATCTATTCCTTTTATTACAGTCCTGTCGAGTTGACAAAGTGAAAGAAAACCATCCCCCCTGATTAGCATCACTAAACCAGTTAGAGCTTCTAAAATCTAATAAGAAGAAAGGCACAGAGAGCCCGAATGAACCATTCAAAGAAGCTAAGCTGATTTTGATGGGTTCCCTGGTAACAAATCCAACTACGGTTAGAAATGGGTCACTATAGCCTCCAGCTGTACTTTTTGTTACATAAGCTTCCTGGAAAAAAAGAGAAAACCATATTTAATATAAATGTTTGTGTTTCTATAGTAAATTTAGCACTGTTGTTTAAAGTATTTTAGAATTGAATTGTGCAGGTGCTAAAATTTTAATTGCCTGGTTTTCCTGATATTCATCTTACAATTGCTGAAAGAAACACATTAGATTTGACTGATTCATGTGAGATATAAACATTACAATAAAAAACAGGAAATTAAATATTTTTTGAGGTTTTCCATGTAGGTAATTTTTTTATTGTTGTTCAAACATAGTTGTCTCTATATTCTCCCCACCACTCCCCTCCACCCCAGCCTCCCCCACTCCCCACCCTTGATCTTATCCCCCTTTGGTTTTGTCCATGTGTCCTTCATACATGTTCCTCTTTTCCTCCCATCATCTCCTCCCACCTCCCCTCTTCTTACTGTCAGTTTGTTCTTAATTTCACCGTCTCTGGTTGTATTTTGCTTGCTTGTTTGTTTTGTTGATTAGGTTCCACTTATAGGTGAGATCATATGGTATTTGTCTTTCACTGCCTGACTTATTTCACTTAGCATAATGCTCTCCAGATACATCTATGCTGTCACAAAATAATTTTAATAAATATCACCAGTTAATAGTATATAGCACACTAAGCTTCAAAATCCTGTAGCGCTTCAACGATTTTTCAAGAATGTGTTAGAAAAATATATATTTAAAAATACATATTAAGTAAACAAACTATTTAATTAAAGAGAAATATTTTAAGTAGATAAAAAATTTAAAAAATGAAAAGCATGGAATGTATAGGAAAGAATCAAAAGCAAAATAAATATCCTTTGTTAAGTTATGGACTCAAGTTATCTTTGGTGAGGAGCATATGTCATTTCTCAAATGAATCCATTTTAGGTTGATGATAATTTGGGGGAAAGATGTACACCTGGTTTATAGTAAGAGGAATAGAAGGAAAACATCTGCATTTGTATGATTCCAAAAATTTAGTTTTTCAGCTGAAAATGTAAATTTAGGATTGTCTACATAGTTTCAAAACCTGAATATGTTTAGGGAAACAAAATTTCTATGAGTTAACCAGGACACTCTAAAAATGCTTGATTCTAACTTCACATTTCTTCAGACTCAGAGTGTTGTATGACCTGTAGAATTAGTGTGTTTGTGTATGTGTTACATATTTTACTTATTTTAGCACCTACACAATTGTTTAATTAGCCAATGACTTACACCAAAGAAAAGTACAAGCAAATACCTAAAAAGAATTCGGTGTCTTCATGATCTTCAGTATATTGAGATGGTCTGGAAACATAGAGCAACATGACCAAGAGTGGGAATACTTAGTGCTGAGCTGAAGTATGAGCCATAAAGGAGAGCAGCCAGAGATTTAGAAGTTTATGTGCTCTCCAACGTAATAAATATTGACCTTTGATTTTTATTCCAACTATTGAGAAGTGGGTCAGATTTTTAAGCAGATTCTTATATTTTTGAGGATATTTATGGCTACAAGTAGCCAAAAAAAAAAAAAAAAGACTAACAGCGGGTATAAACATGATAACAATTAGTATTCCCTAAAGAAGAAATCTGGAGGTAGTTGATGATAGGATTAATTCAACAGAATGACAATGTCAGGGTAGTGGGTACACATCTATGGAATTATATTTGCCCTTCCTTTGTGGTCTCTAGGTTACAGAAGTAGCTCCAAGCATCATTTCCTTATATGAGAATGTTCAAACCAGGAGAGAACACAGGAAAATAAAAGGCTGGATTTTGTTAAAGCTAAAATGTGCCTAGTATCAGAAGATGAATCATGATAGGTCTAAGCTAGCATGGAGATTTTAAAGAAAGAAAATCCTTTCCAGAAGCTCCCAGCAGACTTCTTTTAGAATTCTGTTAGCCAAACAGAATTGCATCATGTGTCCCCAGACTAGTTATTTCACTGGGAATGGGATACTGGATTGTCATACTGGCTTAGACCTATCACAATTTATTTCTTGGGCCTAAGCGCATTTTTTAAAAATTTTATTTATTTATTTTTAGAGAGAAGGGAAGTGAGGGAGAAAGAGAGGGAGAGAAACATCAATGTGTGGTTGCCTCTCATGTGCCCCCTATTGGAGACCTGGCCTGCAACACAGGCATGTGCCCTGACTGGGAGTCAAACCAGCCACCCTTTGGTTAACAGGCTTCCACTCAGTGGTGTGGCCACTGAGCCACACCAGCCAGGGTCAAGGGACATTTTAAAAAATAAAATCCTTTAGGAAGGAAATGGAGCAAATCACTATGGGATTAATTAAAATACAATATTTGCCACAGTCTCCAAAGCTGAATATGATGTTGAACATACTTTGCCACAGAATCTAATATATATTATATGGTTCCTTCTCTCTGTCTCTCTTCCCTCCTTCCTCTCTTCTCCTCCTTCTTCCTTTTCTTGTTTACTTTTTACATACCCACACATGTATAAATCACAAACATCTCACCTTTAAACACATTGAAAACTTGGATTCAAGTGAGGCACCAAAGGTGTATGGGAGCAGAAGTCTATATTGTTTTTTTTTTTTTTTTGGCTTGGTTCCTTTCTCTTATGCCTTTGCATGCCAGATAGTACTCACACTTTATAAAATTGCCCAATTAGGATCTTCCATCATTCAGAAATTGTAACCTGAAATTCTTTAAAATGAAAGGCATCGAGTAATGGTAACAACTTCTAATAAATCATGGATCAAATGCAGACAGATAGAGTTATTTGTCTTGTCTATGGTGTCCTGATCTTTATTTTATTCCTGTCAGATATTAAGAGAATGTTTAACAAAACATTGTGACTTAATAATATTTTTACCAATGAGAAAGCAGTGTGATTTAGGTTTACTGCAGGTATCAAGCTACAACAGAAGTCACCTTAATTATATCTAAAGGCATCTTGCTATAAATCTGGTTGTAAATTGTTTTTCTAATTCTCAGAAGCTTACAACCTAAATGCTGAGACCAAATAAGTGCAGGTAAATAACTAACTCAACACAAGGAGGTTCAGACAAAATGCTCTTCTTGAATTGGGAGGCTGAGGAAAGGTGAATGACTATGGTGCACATTACATTCTAATGCTTTATTCATGAAGATACTTCAGCACAATCCTTTGAGACATGTAGAGATACTCTACTTTCTATATCATAACCTCATTTACTCAAGATGATAGATTCCTATAAAATCCATGGTCTTTTAAACTGCTGGTTTTGTTTTGGCGATATTATAACAGATACTTTTTGCTTTAAGTTAGGAAAAACTTAGCATTCACACCAATTTCTATGTTAACTTCCAAGACAAAATTATCTATGTGTGTTAAAACACATTTATTTAAATCTATTGAGCCAGATTTTTTTCTCTGTTGGTTTAATCACAGATCTTTAAGCATCCATCTCTTTTATTTCAAAGTAATAATTCTGATGTTTTATTCATAGAATATTAGAGTTAGAAGGAACCTTGGAATAGAGTCACCTAGTTTAATTTCCTCACTTTTCAGATGAGAAAAAAAACTGAAGCTAAAAGAGGTTAAATGACTTGGTTACTGTCGCACAGTAGTTAGTGGCAGGGTAGGGGGAATAAACTAGCATGAATGATTTCAAAGTCCATAATTTTCATGTCACACCGTGACTATCTTTTTTTCTAAAGATTTAATTTATTTATTTTTAGAGAGAGGTGAAGGGATGAAGAAAGAGAGGAAGAGAAACATTGATGCATGGTTGCCTCTTGCAGGCCCTCAACTGGGGACCTGGCCTGCAACCCAGGCATGTGCCCTGACTGGGAAATGAACCAGTGACCTTTGGTTCACAGGCCAGCCCTGAATCCACTGAGCCACATCAGCCAGGGCTGATATTTTATCTACAATAAATTTTATCTTTTGTATTAAATACCCTGGTATCATATAACCTTCTTCTTTCTGCAGCCCCAATTAGATACAGAGAGTAAATCTGTCCACTTGAGTCCTTAATCAGCTCAGAGAAACAAATAAATAACATAGTTTAATTATGAATATGGGCACTGGAATAAAGCTAGATCAGGTTCAAATAATAGCTCTGCAACCTACATCCTGTGAATAAGAATAAGTTGCTTCATTTTTCTGGTTCTTACTTTCATTGTCTATAAACTGAGAATGGAATTCCCTTTGTGGAGTTATTGCTAAAAAGGTAAATCCATATGGAACATATGAAGTAGGGCAAACATTCAATTGATGCTAATCTATTACTTTTATATTATTTTCTGAGATTAAACATAATCAGAGCAGCAGATATGTTTGGGTGCAATCACAAGATAAGTAAGCATGGTCTAGTATCAGTCTTCCAGGTATAAAAACTGATAATAGAGAATTTTGGTAAAATGTTTTCAGGTTCTGTTCTTTGTTTTTTTTAAGTGTCTTGAATGTAGTATTATGATTTTTCTTTTTTTTACAATTTGCTCTTTTAAAAAATTGAATATAAAATGACTATTAGATACTTAGTAGGAGAAGAAAGCAGGACTATGACATTGGTACTGAAAAAAGATAATCTGGAAATGAATAGTTGGGGATCCTAGGAGATTATTAATATTTCTATACATTAACAGCATCTATGAAAAATGCTGTGAAGGGTATAAAAGAAGTACTGAACATAAAATTGATTTCCAATTTTTTTTATTTTTTTAAATATTTTTATTTAATTTTAGTGAGGGAAGGAATGAAGAAAGAGAGGGAAAGAAACAGCAATGTGTGGTTTCCTTTCATGCACTCCCTACTGGGCACCTGGCCCACAACCCAGGCTTGTGCCCTGACTGGGACTCAAACCAGCAACCCTTTGGCTTGCAGGTCAGCACTCAATCCACTGAACCACACAGCCAGGGCCAGAATTTTAAACTTATACCAGGAAGAACAGAATTTTATAATTAATATATGTCACCATTGAGGACATATATACATCTTAAAAAAAACCTGGCTTAGTGATTGATTACACAAATTATACACTGTTCTATCAGAAGCTTAAGATCAGTGTGCCAGTGTGTGCTAGAACCAGGAGAGAGTCTTATTCAATACGGGAAAAATTGAGCTGGGTGATGAAACTTGAGTAGAACTTGAAGAGGCAGGGAAGAGGATGGAATGCATTTCAGGGTTAGGAAACAGCATAAGTAAAATCAAGGAGGAAAGAATTTACAATGTACATTGGTGGCAGTGAGGAAAAGAGTGGGAGAAAAGTGGGATGAAGATAAATTATTAATGGAGCTGCAAGGCGCTCAGTGCCTTTACCTGGGGAGAGGTTAACAGAGTTTGGTAAGATGCTATGCCTAGCAGAAAGATGATATAGTTGGCCAGAACTCTTCTTGGGTTGTTATTCTGGAATTGCAGCATAGACAACAATGAATGATCAGGGTTACAAAATTTTTCTGTACAGTACAAGAGACTCATAAGAGACTCACGTTTTAGCACTCTGGTTTCAAACATTTACAATGTTATTTAATATTTTTTTCTTCCTAAGTAAGGAAGAGAGAAAATGCACCTTCCAAAATTCTCACTGAAAAGTGGGTCTGCTCCAGCCTAAAGGGAAAAGTTATCCTTGAAGCTGAGAGCCTCATCGACTACTGCCAATACAGCTCTTTTTTCCCCTAGGTTGATTGAGATATAATTAACAAATAACATTGTGTAATTTTCTGGCGTACAATGTATTAATTTGATAAATGTACATGTTGTGAAATGATTATCTCAATAAGGTTAGTTAGCACATCCTGCTTACTTATGCCATCAAAGATGGGGGGATCTATTATTGTTATGGAGTGTGTAAGATTGCAACCTGGAGGATTGATGGTTGACATTATCTCTTGCCATACTGGGTAACAGCTTTGTCCACAGAGATGCTGTAAAGTGTCACTGACCATAAACAGTGGTAGAGTTGATATAGTCCCTATAATTCTAATGAGAAAAGCTTCTATCAGTTTATTGTAGACTTATCTCCTCTCACATCCACATGAGAAGAGCTAATTGGCCACATAACGTACCAATTTGCCACTTTAAGGGTAAAAAAATAAAATGAAGTTTGTTTTTTGTTTATCAGTTAAGTGCTGGCAATCTAGAATTTCTTACAACTCATCTTGGGAAGGAAACACTAAAGTTAGACTGCAATGCCCATTCTTGCGGCATGCCAAGAGTAATCATTTATGGATTGCACAAATGGGTCCATTCTGAAAGTATGTAAGAACCTAAAAGCAAAGCCAGACCTTCACCTCTCTATCAGATTCCCCTTCAGTGGTTGGACTGCTGGTGCCACAGTATCTGTTCTCCAGTCTGACCTCTGTTGTCAAAACAGCCATATGTAATTTCTTGGCTCTCATGGTCTGGACACTAGCATATTTCTCACAGTTTTGCCACTGCTGAAGGTAACACCACCATTCTGTAACACCTGCAAACACCTGCAAAGCTCTTATGTGTCAGTCACAATGCTAAGTTCTTTATAAGCATTATGAAATTTAATCCTCACAAAAGTTCTGAGGGATGGCTACTGATATTATGCTCCCACTCCTTATCAATTACAGTTCACATTCAATATTATTTTGTATTAGCTTCAGTTGTATAGCATTGAAGCTAGACAGCTATATACTCTACAAAGTGGTCCTTCCAACATTTTAAGCACCAACTTGGCACTGTACATAGTTACCACAATATCATTGACTATATTCCCTATGCTGTACCCTATATCTCAGTGACCACTTTGTGACCACCAATTTGTACTTATTAATCCCTTCATATTTTTACCCACCTCCCCAACCCCCTCCACTATGGCAACTATCAGTCTGATCTCTGTATCCATGAGACTGTCTCCATCTTTTCTGTTTGTAAATTTTGTTCCATAGTTTCTACATGTGAGTAATATTCCATCATGTATATGACCACAGCTTTTTTTATTCACTTGGCTATTGATGGGCACTCGGGTTGCTTCCATTTCTTGGCTATTGTAGCTAATGCTGCAATGAACATAGGGGTGCACACAGTCTTTGCAATTAGTGTTTTGAGTTTCTTCATATGTATGCCCAGAAGTTGAATTGCTGGGCCATAAGACAGTTACATTTTTAATTTTTTGAGAAAACTCCATACTATTTTCCACACTGACCACCCCAGTCTGCATTCCCATCAATACTGCACAAGGGTTTCATTTTCTCCACCTCTTTGCCAGCACTTGTTTGTGGATTTATTGATAGTCATTCTGCCAGGTGTGAGGTGATAGTTCATTGTGCTTGTAATTTGTATTTCTCTGATTAGTGATGTTGAACATCTTTTCATGTGTCTATTGGCCATCTGTATGTCCTCATTGGGAAAGTGTCTATTCAAGTCCTCTGCATATTTTTAATTGGACTTTTTGGGGTTGAGTTGTATGAGTTCTTTATAAATTTTGGGTATTAACGCCTTACTGGATGTATCATTGGTGAATATCTTCATCCCATTTAGTAGGTTGTCTTTTTATTTATTTATTTTTTAATCCAAACCCAAGGATATATTTGTTGCTTTTAGAGAGACAGGAAGGAAGAGAGAGGGAGAAACACCAATGTGAGAGAGAAACATCAACCAGTTGCCTCCTCTATGTGCCCTGACCAGGGATCAAACCAAAACCTTTTGGTGTATGGCACGATGCTCTGACCAACTGAACCACCAGGCCAGAGGTTGTCTTTTTATTTTTTTTCCATTGTGGTGAAAAATCTTTTTTTGTCTGAAGTAGTCCCATTTGTTTATTTTGTTTGCTTCTCATGAAAAGGAGATACATCAGATAAAATATTGCTAAGAGAAATGTTCACAATTTTACTGTCTATGTTTTCTTCTAGGATTATTATTATTATTATTATTTCATTTTAATTGTTGCTCAAGTACAGTTTTATGCTTTTAACCCCATCCAAGGCCACCCCCTAGCCCTTCCCACCTCCCTCCCATTTCTACCCCCCTTGTTATTGTCCATGTGTCCTTCATACTTGTTCCTGTAAACCCTTCCTCTTTTCCCTTGAAACCACCACCCTCCTGGTCACTTTCAGCCTATTCTCAATTTCAGTGTATTTGGTTATATGTTGCTTGTTTATTTGTTTTGTTGATAAGGTTCCTGTTAAAAGTCAGATCATATAGTAATTGTCTCTCACCGCCTGGCTTATTTCACATAGCACAATGCTTACCAGTTCAACCAACACTGTCCCAAAGGTTAGGAGCTCATTCTTTCTTTCTGCTTTATAGAAGTCCATTGTGTAAAGGTACCATAGCCTTTTGATCCATTCATTTACTGATGGGCACCTAGGTTTCTTCAAACACTTGGCTAATACAAATTGTGCTGCTATGAACATTGGGGTGCATAGGTTCTTTTGGATTGGTGTTTCAGGGTTTCTAGGATATAGTCCTAGCAATGGAATTGCTGGGTCAAAAGGTAGGTCCATTTTTACTTTTTTAGAAAATCCCACACTGCTTTCAATAGTGGTTGTACCAGTCTGCTATCCCAGCAAAAGTAGACTAGGGTCCCCTTTTCTCCACAACCTCTCCAACACTTGTTTGTTGCTTTGTCTATCATGGCCATTCTGACTGGTGTGAAGTGGTATCTCATTGTGGTTTTAATTTGCATCTCTCTGATACTTGCAATATTGAGCATCTTTTCATGTGTCTCTGGATCCTCTGTATATCCTCCTTGGAGAAGTGTCTGTTGAAGTCCTTTGCCCATTTTTTTAATTGGGTTGCTAGTCTTCTTAGTGTGGAGTCGTGTAAGTTCTTTATGTATTTTTGGAGATTAAACCCTTGTCTGAGGTATCATTGGAAAATATGTTTTCCCATACAGTTAGTTATCTTTTTATTTTAATACTGTTTTCTTTAGCCATGCAGAAACTTTTTATTTTGCTGAGATCCCATTTGTTTATTCTTTCCTTTATGTCCCTTGCTTTAGGGGACATATCAGTAAAAATATAGCTACATGAAATATCTGAGATTTTCCTGCCTATGTTCTCCTCCAGGACTTTAATGGTGTCACAGCTTATATTTAAATCTTTTATCCTCCTTGAATTTATTTTCATGTATGATATAAGTTCCTGCTTAAGTTTCTTTTTTTTGCATGTAGCTGTTCAGCTCTCCTAACACCACTTCTTGAAGAGGCTATTATTAATCCATTTTATGTTGCTGCTCCCTTTGTTGAATATTAATTGACCATAGAGACTTGGCTTTATTTCTGAGCTCACTATTCTGTTCCATTGGTATATCTGTATGGTTTTTATTCCAGCACCAGGCTGTTTTGATTACAGTGGCTTTGTAATATATTTTGGTATCAGGTATTGTGATCCTTCCTACTTTGCTCTTCTTTCTCAAAATTGCTGCAGCTATTCAGGATCATTTATGGTTCCACATAAATTTTTGAGTGTTTGTTCTATGTTTGTGAAGTTTGCCATTGGTACTTTAATAGGTATTGCATTGAATCTGTAAATTGCTTTGGGTAGTATGGACATTTTGATGATGTTAATTCATCCAATCCATGAACAGGGTACATGCTTCCATTTGTTTGTGTCTTCCTTGATTTCTTTCTTCAGTGTTGTGTAGCTTTCTGCATACAGTTCTTTTACCTGCTTGGTTAGGTTTATTCCTAGGGTTTTTTTTTTTTGTTTTGTTTTGTTTTGTTTTTCTTTATCAAATGGGATTTTTTTCTTGATTTCTGCTTCTGCTGTTTCATTGTTGTTATACAAATATACCTTTGATTTCTGGACATTGACTTTGTATCCAGCTGTTTGGCCAAATTCATTTATTAGGTCAAGCAGCTTTTTGGCCGAGTCTATAGGATTTTCTATACACACCATCATGTCATTGCAAGCAATGACAGTTTTGTTTCCTCCTTTCTGATTTGGATGCCTTTTCTTTCCTTTTCTTGTCTGATCACTGTGGCTAAAACTTCCAATACTATGATGAATAGAAATGGTGAAAGTGGATAACCTTGTCTTGTTCCTGATTAGTGGAAAAAAATTTAGTTTTGCCCATTGAGTATGATGTTGGCTGTAGGTATCTCATATATTGCCTTTACTATGTTGAGGAATGCTCCCTCTATTCCCACTTTGCTGAGTGTTTTTTATCATACATGGGTGTTGTAACTTATCAAATGCTTTTTCTGCATCTATTGATATGATCATGTGATTTTTGTCTTTGCTTTTGTTTATGTGATATATTACATTTATTGATTTGCATACATTTTACCATCCTTTAATCTCTGGGATGAATCCCACTTTGTCATGGTGTATGATCTTTTTAGTGTCTTATTAGATGCATTTGCCAATATTTTGTTGAGGATTTTATTGTCTATGTTCATCAGCTATATTGACCTGAATTTTTGTTTCTTTGTTGTGTTTTTATTGGGTTTTGGGATCAGGATGATTCTGGCTTCATAAATAGAGTTTGGGAGTCTTCCATCATTTTGGATTATTTGGAATAGTCTGCAAAGGATAGGGGTTAGCTCTTCCTTAAATGCTTTGTAGAATTCTCCTGTGAAACCATCAGGTCCAAGTCTTTTGTGTGTCGGGAGTTTTTTGATTACTGCTTCAATTTCACCTGCTGTTATTGGTCTGTTCAGGCTTTCTGCTTCTTCTTCCCTGAGTTTTGGAAGATTGTATTTTTTTAGAAATTTCTCCATGTCACTTAGGTTTTCAAATTTCTTGGTATAGAGTTATTTGTAGTAATTTCTTACACTCCTTTGTATTTCTGTGGTGTCAGTTGTAATCTCTCCTCTTTCATTTCTGATTGTGTTTATTTGAGTCTTCTCTCTTTGTTTCTTGATGAGCCTGCTTAAAGGCTTGTCAATTTTGTTTATCTTTTCAAAGAACCAATTCCTGGCTTCATTCATTGATCCTTAGAATTGTGTTTTCAGTCTCTATGCCATTTAATTTTGCTCTGATCTTGGTTATTTCCTTCCTTTCAATTACTCTGAGCTGTCTTTGTTGTTGTTCCTTGAGTTCTTTTAGGCACAGGGTTAAGTTGTTTGTCTGAAATGTTTCTATCTTTTTTAGGTAGGCCTGTATCGCTAAGAACTTCCCTCTCAAGACTGTCTTTTCTGTGTCCCATAAGTTTTGGGTCATTGTGAGCTCATTTTCTTTTGTTTCCAGAAACTTTTTGATTTCTTGACTAATTTCATTCTTGACCCATTCATTGTTTAATAGCATGCTATTCAATCTTCATGACTTTGAGTGTTTTGGGTTTTTTTCCCTTTGGAGTTGGTTTCTAGTTTCAGTCCCTTGTGGTCAGAGAAAATGCTTGGCATGATTTCAATTTTCTTGAATTTGTTGAGGCTTGTTTTGTCCTATCATGTGGTCTGTCTTTGAAAATGTTCCATATGCATTTGAAAAGAATGTGTATTTAGTTTCTTTGGAATAAAGGGCTCTATATATGTCAGTTAAGTCCATGTCATCTAGATTGTTTTTCAATTTCACAGTATCTTTGTTGATGTTTTGTTTGGAAGATCTTTCCATATTTGATAGTGGGATGTTAAAATCCCCTACTATAATTGTGTTGCTGTCAATACCTTTCTTGAAGTCCTCCAAGATTTCTTTATGTATTTGGGTGTTCCTGTGTTGGGTGCATATATATTTACAATGTTTTTCTTTTTGGTGGATTCTTCCCTTCAGTGTTATGAATTGACCTCTGGGTCTTCCTTTATGGCCCTTTTTTTTGAAGTCTATTTTGTCTGACATGAGTATTGCTACTCTGGCTTTTCTTCCCTGTCTGTTTGCTTGGAAAATTTGTTTCCAGCCCTTCACTTTGAGTCTGTATAGGTCTTTTGTCCTGAGGTGGGTCTCTTGTAGGCAGCATATGTGTGGGTCATGCATTCTTATCCATTCAGCTATTCTATGTTTTTTTTTTATTGGAGCATTTAATCTATTTACATTTAAAGTTATTATTGATAGGTACTTATTCATTGCTATTTTCATACCTGTGTTCCTCTCTCTCTCTTTCTCTTTCTTCCTTTTCTTGAAGCAGTCCCTTTAGCATCTCTTGTAGTGCTGGTTTGGTGGATGTATATTCTTTTAGACTTCTTTTGTCTAGGAAGCTCCTTATTTGGCCTTCTATCTTGATTGACAGCCTTGATGTGTAAAGTAGCCTTGGTTGCAAGCCTCTGGTTCTCATTACTTGGAATATTTCTTGCCAGTCTCTTCTGGCCTGGAGTGTTTCCATTGATAAATCAGCTGCTAACTTTATCAGAGCTCCCTTGTAGGTTACTTCCTGTTTCTCCCTTGCTGCCTTTAAGATTCTCTTTGTGTTGGAATTTTGCCATTTTAATTGTGATGTGTCTTGAAGTGGGCCTCTTTAGGTTCCTCTTGAATGGGACTCTCTGTGTTTCCTGGATTTATGTGACTTTTTCTCTCATCAAATTAGGGAAGTTTTCCATCATTACTTTTTCAAGGAGATTTTCTGTCCCTTCCTTTTCTTCTTCTCCTTCTGGAATCCCTATTATATGGATATTATTACATTTCATATTGTCCTGCATTTCTCTGAATCCCACTTCAATCTTTCCTTTTTCAAAGGAAAAAGCATCTTTTCCTTTTCTTCCTCTTTCTGGGTTTTTTTTCCTACTTTGTCCTCCAGCTCACTGATCTTATCATCTGCCTCATTGAGCCTGCTTTTGATTCCTTCTACTGTGTTCTTCAGTTCAGAAATTGTATTGTTCATTTCCTCTTGGCCTTTGTTGATAGTTTCTATTTCCTTTTTAATGTTGGTATAGTTTTGCAGTGAGTCCATTGTAGTTTTCCTGTAGTTTCTGTTAATTCTCTGTGAGCTCATTGCATTTCCTGATAACTGTTGCTTTGATCTCAATATCTGATTGTTTAAATGCCTCTATTTTATTTAGCATTCTTTCTGAGGCTTCCTCCTTCCATTTCATTTAGGGATTGTTTCTTTATCTTCCCATTGTTTGTGAGACTCTTGTTGTTAGCCTCATCTCCTTAATTTATCTGTTCTGACTCCTTGGGTTTGTGGTGTGAACTTATATAGTAGAATACTTGTTAGATTCAGTGGTACTGTCTCCTTGATCTCCTGAGCTTACTGGTCTTAGGCTGTCATTTATGTTGGCTCTATGTTTATCTTTGTGTTTTTATTATTGTTGGGTATTTCTTTGGTGGGTCCTTCCCACCAGATGGTTAACTGAAGGTCACTCTGTCCACCCCCTCTTGTATTTTGTTGCACTTGTGTGGGCAGGTTGTGTTGAAGCTGGTTCTTCTGTGTGTACAAGGTTTTGAGGATTCTCTCTTGCTCTTATTCAGTTGTTTGTTCTGATTATTTTCTCCACTATTTTGTTGTATTTCCATATAGGTCCTGGATTGAGGTTAGTGTGGCTTCCCCTCCCTCCTTCACCTTCTTCTGTTGTTATCTGTTGGTGGTTTCTTTGCTGGTGGGTTTCCTCTTCCAACAGGTATCCTGGTGTTCTCAGCTTCCATATACTCTTTTTTTGTGATCATTTGGAGGGGGAAGGCAAAATAGTTTAAGATAGCAAGAGTGTATTCTATGATATTTACAGTATCAGCCCATAAGAAGAGATAGGCAATTCTTTGGCTATGTGTAGTGTTAACCATGATATTTCACCCAACTAGCCACTTTTTAGAAAGGGTGGAAGGAAGATTCTTGTTGGGGAGGGAAGGATTGTGAGCTCGATCTACAAATCAGTGAGCTTATGGGAGGTCAGATTCTGAGGTAAGGTGAGAGTAAAGGATAGAAAATAGGTGTAGTGAGTGAGAGAATAGAGTTAACCACTACAATATTAGAGTTTGGGAAGCCATTAAGTGGGCTAAGACCTGGGAGGGGTGCTGTATAGTATTTACAATTGTATTGAACAGCTGTTATTTACAATAATAATGGAACAACAATCATATGACAGAATCTTTGTGATCTGGATGACAAGAATAGGAAGTATGGGACCTTCAGTAGTGAGCTAATGGAACACAGGTGAAGTGAAAGTTAGTAAAATAACAATAACTATGAAAGAGACAACAGGGGAAACCTGCCAAACAATATAATTTAACCAGCCAAGCAAAGAAGACTATACAGAAAGAAGAGGAATACAAAAATACTAATAAAATAAAAGATGTAAGAATAATAAAAAAATAATAATACAATCATTCAATAACTTTCAGGTTCTCTGTAGTAGCAAAGTGAAATTTTTCTCCCTGTCTCATCTGTTGGGATGATGCCTCTTTGGGTCCAACTCTGGTCTTTTCACAGTTCCAGGATTTTTTGTCTCACTTGTGGGAATAAAAAAAAAAAAAAAACAGAAGGAATGGAGGAAGAAGAGATAAAATGGGAAAGAAAGGAAGAAAGAATAAAACAAGAAAGAAGGAAAGCGAGGAAAAAGGTGAAAGAAAAAATAATAATAATTAAAAAATAAAGAATTACTTAAAAAACAACAACAAAAAAAAAAACACCTCTTGCTGGCTTCAACCTGGCCAAAGCAGTTTTGCTGGTCTTCCTGGCCACAGCAGGCTAAGGGGCAATTGGCTTTGCTTTTCTCCCTTCCTGATCTGCTCTCAGTTAGCTTCTAGCCCACATCACCAGCAGCCTCTTGTTCCTCAGGTTCCACAGGTGTGCACATGCACTGTCCTGGGGGCTACGAGTGGGAGCATCTGGTGCCTTTCCCTGGGGCTTTGGGTGTGGGTGCCAAGCCTTCCTCCAAGTGCACTCTCCCTGGGTTGCAGGCCTGTGCACTTGGCCTGGTGGCCTTCAGTCCCTCAGGTTTGGGTGCACACTCTTCCTGGGGCTTTGGGAGTGTGTGCAGGGCCTTCTGCGCCACCTTGGGAGTGCCAAGCATCTGGGTTGGGAGGAGGCCAGAGTGGCTGCTGCAGGAGAATTTCCTAAACAGCCACCAAGTGTTTCTTTTTTTCACTTTTCCTTTTTGAGAAATTTCTCCTACTCAAGCCTGCAGCTCCCTACAGAGAGCTGGCCTCTCACACAACCCAATTCTCCAATAAAACGGGGGTCTATCAGGGTCGGGGCCCATCATGGCCCAACTCTCAACTCTCTCCAACGGCATCCACAGACTCTGTGAGTGCTCAAAGCCCCTGCGTGTTTGCCACTTAGTCCTTATTCCCCTCTCTGTGACTTTAAGCAACCAGGTCTCTCATGGTGCTGCTCAAACCTTGTTTGGCAGGGGAGGGAGCCACTGACCCACCTCTCTCCCAAGAACCCTGTAGCAGACCTGGTGGGCTCCAGGCCCAGGGCTGCAGCTGTCCTGGTCCCTGTGCTGTTCCCAGGAACCTTACTGTCCTGAAGCACTCTCCTTACTGTCTGGTTTTTCAGTGTCCACTGCAATTTTGGTCTCCTACATCCATATATGCTGGGGTAATGTTGGCTGTTTGCTCTGTTCCTTCCATAGATTGGCTAGGTTTTTCTCCCATGTGTAGGGGGAAGTGGAATCTACTCCCTCCTACCTTACTGCCATCTTCAGTCTCTGGAGTTTTATGGTTTCGAGCCCCATATTTAAGTCTTTAATTCATTTTCAATTTATTCTTGTGTATGGTCTAAGCAAGTGATCTAGTTTCTTTTTTTTGCATGTATCTGTCCAATTTTCTCAGCACAATTTATTGAATAGACTGTGTTTACCCCATTGTATGTTCTTGCTTCCTTCCCACTTTAACAATCTAGTAAACTGATACATAGAGATATTAAAACCTTGTCCAATGTTAGTTAGTGAGTGTGAGAGCATGCATTCTACTCCAAGCAGTCTGATTACAGAGACTACCATAATAAAAACTGTAGTGTAAGAATTGGCAGCTTAAAGAGGTTTTGTATATTCTATCATTTAAGATGTTCTAGAAGAGAATAGTAAAGGAACTTCTGTGGGCTAATTAACCAGTGACCTACCAAGTATAGACTAGGTTCATTTTTGGACAGTTTCTCTGAATTTTTGCAATGGCTCACATTATGCTAGTTAAAAAATAATGTCAGCCAGAGACTTGTGGCTACAGTCAGGAGGGAAGTGGTTGTCTCAAAAACAATGTGCAAATGGAAGTTGTTTAAAAAAGTGCATTTCATATTGTTTTCCCTTAGGAAAAATGTAGTATTAATGGTTGCTTCAAATTCATTATTAGGTGAGTCAATAATATTGGTTGATCTGAGGTTGGGTGCCACGCATGATGCTAAACAATGTGGGTCTGCACAGAGACATCAAGAATGCAAATTTGCTCTCCTAAGACTGTAAATAAAGACTGTGAATTGGGGACAGCGCATGGATAGGAGACAATAAAGCACATACAAAGACATAAGCATGTGATATAAAAATATTGGCTATAGGGCCAGGATTCTCAAGGCTGTGAATCAAGATGGCTCAGAATCACCACTAATACCTACGATGCAGTGAGTTGTTTTGAATTTTAGTCAATACTGTATTTTTTGGACCATAAGACACACCTACATTTTAGAGGAGGAAAAGAGTAGAAAAAAGTTTCATGCAAAAAATGTGGTAAAATATTTAATAACATAAATAACATAATATTTCACCAATGTAAATGTAAACAGACTCAACAGCAGCATTAACAACCAGTATTTCCCCCAAATTTAAAGGGGAAAAAGTGCATCTTATAGTCTGAAAAATATGGTATTTTGAGAAGGTTTGGACCACGCCCTTTGAAAGTTTATTCAGTCATATGTCTAAAGCAAAGGTTCTCAAATTTATGTACAGTTCACATTTATGTGAAGTTCACATTCATAGTCCTAGCAAACTGGTAAAGCATTATTTGAGCAAAGTGTTCTGAGATTAAGAAATAGCTGAAGATGATTAGGCTAGATATTGCACACTCATATCAAAATGTTGCCATGACAACATTCCTTCATTTTCATGGAAATGTCCTCCATTTCGTTGGAGGATCCCAAGAGAATGAAGTGTTGATAGAAATGTTTGTAAGGAGAGAATGATATGAAGAAAATTCAGGTGAAAATACTTAGCTCCATTTTGTACCACAGCTAAGAATCCTAATTATTGTGAGGATATTATTAAGGTATTTGACACATCACAAAGGAGAATGGATATATGGAAGAAAAAAAGGGTGCACTCTGCAATTATATTTTACTGATTTAACACTTTTGCTCCAGATGGCAGGATTTGATTGGACCCTAAATTCCAAATTATTAATATGAGATGGTCATCAGCTGGATATATATTCTAAATGTGAAGATGATCCAATTCCTGCCATAAGTGTACAATTCATCCACAATGCATGACACCATTTGGAAATTTGACACTTTACTTCCTTCAGAGCATAGAAATTCAATGGTAGTAACATTGGTGTCGATTATCAACAATACAATGGGTCACATACCCTGAATGGCACTTATGCAAGTATACTTTAATGCTTTCTGTCTTCACCCCTACTTTTAGTTAAAATTATCCAGCATTTTCTGTTTCTTTTCAGCTGCTCCTCTAAATCACCATGGAAATAAATAACTGTCAAAACCAAATGAAAACTAAGGTGGTTAATGCTTTATAAAAGCCATCTGAAAGTAGACAAGCTCAAGTCTTATTTTATTTTTATACTGTAGTTTAAGAAAAGAATAACAATCAGGAGGAGGGAAATATACTTAAAGAAAATAATGCACTCCAAAATTAGGCCAAAGGAGAGGTAAAATCTGCTTAATATTTGTTTTATTCATATTATATAGTTCAGTTCTTCAGATGAAAGCTGCAGCCTCTTTGTGATACACCCAAAACATGATGCCTGAAATTCAGAGTCCCTTTTTCTTGGGAACCCATAGAGATTCAGTGCATATTTATTTTGGTCACCTACTGACCACTAAGTATTCATTCACCCTTTTTAATAGCAATATGTTTTTCATTTCGAAAACTGCCTGCCTCTCATTGAATGCAATGTGGATCAAGGAGTCAGTAGAAGTATGGTGACCACCTTAAAGATTCTGAAGACTATTGGGGGAAAGCAAAGTCTAAGGGAACAAAAGCACTGATTGAAATTATGAGATGAGATCCAGACTTGCATTACTTTGAATGTCAGATGAGATGTGACCTTATTTTGTGCTCTAAATTGCATGATACAAGTCATATTGATAACCAGGTATACAAAAAATAGAAGGAAGAATACCAGTTGTTAGTTGTGTTTATTTTGGGGTGGTGAGATTATTGATATTTACTGTTTTTTTTATTTATAAAAGTGATTTTTTATGGTATAATATTTAAAAATACCTAAGTACATGAGGTGCTGTCCTAGTTTGGGAAGTCAGATAAGTCTTTTTCTATTGAGATGGTACAATTTATCTCTCAGCCTGAAGGCTTTCAGCACAGATTCTCTTCCTTGTTTCAGAATCATAAGCTAGTCCATTGTTCCTACCACCTAAGATTTGAAATCTTCAGCATATCTAATTCATGTGAATGTACAATCCAGTATAAATACCTCATCAGAAACTTTGATATATTTTGAATCAAATCACAAGAAAAAACTCACAATACTCAGCTTTCTTAATGCAAGTATACAGTCTCTCCATTGCCTATGTCAATCTCAGTCTGAGTCTAGGAATGTTTTTTTTTTTTCCTCACTTTCTCATGTTTTCTGCCCTTGTCTTGGGTCATTGTTTCTGGGTGCATATAACCTTGAACAGTTTATTATATTATTTCCATAGTCTTTTTTGCCTGACCAGATTTGTAAAAAGTTCCTTTACCTCTTTAAAACTCTGTCTTCTGTTGTAAGAAGCCCACACAATCTAACTGATAACTCATTCCCTATTCATTTACAGCATATATCTTTTGCACAGACTGATACAAACCACAGGACTGGTTTACATGTTAATGACAACATCATTTTCTCTCTGAAATTTTCATAGCCTTTTCTTACAAATTTTAATATACTTAAATCACATTTAATTGTAGTATACTGGGGACTATACTTATCCAAGGTCCCTTTCTAGTTAGTTCACAATCACCTCTGGGAATCTGATGAGAAGAAGAAAATCTATTTTTCAAGTGTTCCGTTTTGCAAATTAATATATCTCAGAATATAAGTGCTTGAGTTGTGATTTTTTTTTCTGAAACAGAATAGCACTGACTAGATATGTTAAATGGCAAGTATCAAAATTTGGGAGGTTTTTGCTTGAGTTACAGTTACAGAGTAAATTTTGTCCAGATACAAAATAATGATTTCACACATGTGCTTCCAACTTTTATAATTGTCTTGGTTCTGCAATGAAAACATTTAGTCCACCTCCTCTGTAATATCTACACTTAGACTCTTGGCTATACTAATTTTAGTCTTCTCTGATTTTTTTTATCACTTTTGAATTCATTTTAATTAGTAACTAACTGATGACTGCATTACATTATTCTTAATGTGTCTCATATCTCTCTAAATTGAATTTAAATCCCTTGAAGGCAGAATTGTACTGAGTCTTTGGATCCAGGGTCTAATCCTAACTTTACCACTAGTTACAGGGAATACCAGAGTGGGCATGATAGGTAAAATTCTTGATCTCGTAGACCTTTCATCTAGTGCACACATGGCAAACACAATGCCTGTGGGCCGAATCCGGCCCTCCACCTCATTTTATCCAGCGGGGCACCTTGTTTCTACCTGGCAGCAGCACCGAGCTCCTTGCCACTAGTTAAGGAGTAGTTACATTTATACAGTTCTAAAATTACATTCAGCCCTTTGAAGGCAACCTCAAGGCTGATGTGGCCCCCAGTGAAAATGAATTTGACACCCCTGATCTGGTGGAAAAGAAAGGAAATAAACAATAAGCAGATTAATAATCATCATAATTCCAGTAAATTATGAATGCTATGAAGAAAACAAAAAGGAATATAATAGAGATTGATTTGTGGAATGGAAAAGAAGAAACAAAATAAAGACTCTGTAGTAGGGTATACAATAAATCATATGGAACATAGTGTGGGGTGGGTTAGGGTGGGATAAGAAGTTAGGTAGGCAAAAGCATATAACCAGGGCCTTTTTTGCACATTTTTAAGAATTTGAATTTTATTCAAATTGTGATAAGAAGATGTTAGAAAGCTTTTTCTTCTTATTATTTTATTTTGTAATACTTATAGATTCACAGGAAGTTTAAAAAGTAGTACAAAGAGGTCCTGTGTAGTCTTCACCCAGTTTCCTCCATTGGTAAAACCTTAATAGCTGTAATGAAACAGGAAATAAATATTGGTACAATCCATAAACCTTCTAAAAAGATTTTATTTATTTATTTTAGAAAGAGGGAAAGGGGGGGAGAAAGAGAAGGAGAGAAACATCAGCGTGTGGCTGCCTCTCCTGCACCCACACTGGGAACCTGACTTGGCCCACAATCCAGGTATGTGCCCTAACTGGGAATTGAACTGGTGATCCTTTGGTTCCAGGCTGGAGATCAATGCACTGAACCACACCATCCAGACCCCAATCCATAAACCTTATTGAGGTTTTGTCAGTTTTATATGCACTTGTGTGTATCTAAAGTTCTATGTAATTTTATCATGTGTAGATATATATAAGCATAATTACACATTATAACCCATAATCAAGATAGAGATGTTTTATTACCACAAACATCCTCCTTGTTATTCCCTTGTAGTCATAGCCATCCCCTTGTCTCTCCATACCCTCCCATAATGTGCAACCACTATCTGTTGTCCAACTCTTTTAAATTTTGTCATTTTGAGAACATTATATAAATGTAATCATATAATATGGAAACTTATGAATTTAGCTTTTTTCACTCAGTATAATTTCACATGTTTCTATTTTAGGGAATACAGGTTAATAATTACGATTTTATATATGTCATGGCATAAAATGATATCAAAATGTCTACATCCTATATTTACCTGAAAACTGGTCTTATTTCTAACCTATATTGACAATTTTGTATTATGTTTATATTTTTAATATATTTTATTGATTATGCTATTACAATTGTCCTAATTCATTTCACTCTTTTATTCCCCTTTTGCCTTGCACCTCCCCATCTTCCAGCATTCCGACACCCTCTTAGTTCTAGTCTGTGGTTTATACGTATAAGTTATTTGGCTTCTCTATTTCCTATACTATTCTTAACCTCCCCCTGTCTATTTTATGCTGACAAATTATGCTTCTTATTCCCCATACCTTCCACTGCTCATTCTCCCTCTCCAAGTCCCCACTGATAACACTCCATGTGACCTCCATTTCTGTGATTCTGTTCCTGTTGTGGTTGTTTGCTTAGTTTTTGTTTTTTGGGTTCACTTGTTGATAATAGTGTGTTTGTTGTCATTTTTCTGTGCATAGTTTTTTTTCTTCCATTTCTTAGATAAGTCCCTATAACATTTCATATAATAAGGACTTAGTCATGATGGACTCCTTTAACTTGACCTTATCTGGGAAGCACTTTATCTACCCTCCTATTCTAAATGATAGCTTTGCTGGATAGAGACATCTTGGATATAGGTCCTTGCTTTTAATGACTTCAAATAATTCTTTCCAGCCCCTTCTTGCCTGCAGGGTTTCTTTTGAGAAATCAGCTCATAGTCTTATGGCCAATCCTTTGTAGGTAACTGTCTCCTTTTCTCTTGCTGCTTTTAGGATTTTCTCTTTGTCTTTAATCTTGGGTAACTTAATGATGCTGTGTCTTGGTATTTCTCTTTGGGTCCAACTTCTTTGGGACTCTCTGGGCTTCCTGGACTTCCTAGAAGTCTATTTTCTTCTCCAGATTGGGAAAATTTTCCTTAATTATTTGTTCAAATAAGTTTTCAATTTCTTGCCATTTGTCTTCTCCTTCTGGCACCCCTATAATTCAGATATTGGAACATTTCAGGTTGTCCCAGAAGTTCATAAAGTTTCTCTTCACTTTTTTGAATTCTTGTTTCTTCATTCTGTTCTGGTTGAATGTTTCTTTCTTTCTTTCATTCCAAATTGCTGATTTGTGTCCTGGATTCCTTCCCTTCACTGTTAGCTCCCTGTATATTTTGCTTTTTTTCACTTGGTGTAGTCTTCATTTCTTCCTTCATTTTGCAACCAAGCTCAATCAATTCTGTGAGCATCCTGATTATCAGTGTTTTGAGCTCTGCATCAGATAGGCTTTTTATCTCCTTGTTGCTTAGCTCTTTTTCTGGAGTTTTGATCTATTCTTTCATTTTGGCAATATTTCTTTGTTTCGGCACATCTGTTACATTGTAAGGGGCAGAGCCTTAAGTATTTGTCAGAGTGGGGCAACTTTCTTTGCTGTGGTGTGTTGCTGTTTGTGGGGGAGAGGTCAGGGAAAGAAAAATGCTGCTCACTTATTCTGCCCTATCCTGACTTTCCAACAAACTCTCTAGACTTGCAGTTTCTCTTGCCTTTGCAAGCCCTACAGGATTTTATGGCTAGAGGTCTTGAGTTTTTAATTTCCTGGTCAGCCAGTGCCTTGCTGGCCTGGTCCTCCAGTCTCTGCCCCTCCTACCTGTCTGGATGAATGTTTCTTTAACTCCTTGGTTGTCAGAGTTCCATGCAGTTTGATTTTCTGGCAGTTCTGGTTGTTTCTTATTTAAAGTGGTTGTTATCCTTCTTTTGGTTGCACAAGGAAGTGAAACATTTCTACCTACACCTCCATCTCAACTGGAACTCCAAAATAAACCAGAAGTGTTCACTACTCTGCAGAGTTGGTTCCAACACCTTTCCTGCTGGTAGAGAGATTTATCAAAGCCAAGTGACTCTGGTCTGAGAAGCCAGATGGCCAGCACATTAGACGCTTTAAGCAAGGACTTGGCTTCATATGTTTCAAGAATATTCAGGATTTTCCGATGGACTTTATTTGGTACTGATTATGGTCTGAAGAGTTCAAAAGCAGACATGGTAGGAATGTGCATTTCTATGTTTAAGGTACATGATTCTGAATGATAAATTTAACATGACCAAAAAACAAATTATCACCCATGTTTTTTGCATACTCTGAGCAAAACCTGCATTTGGGATCATCATCAACAGGGTACAGTAATGACTTTCAAGAAAGTCACTCGAAACTAGTATTCAGAAGAAGCAGGATGGGTGATGTAGTATTGTAAGTGATGGTATAACCAGCATTAAATACATCTATAAAGGACACATGGACAAAACCAAAGGGGAGTAGGATCAAGGATGGAAGGTGTGGATGGCTGGGGTGTGGGGGGAGTGGTAGGGAGAAAATGGAGACAACTATACTTGAACAAAAATTATAAAAAGAAAATAGACTTCCTGCCAAGATGGAGGCTTAGGTTGACACACTGTGCCTCCTCGCACAACCAAAATTAAGGACAACAAAAATTTAGAAACAAAAAACAACCAGAACTGACAGAAAATTGAACTGTACGGAAGACCGAAAACCATTCATCCAGACCGGTAAGAGGGGTGGAGACTGTGGAGTGCAGAGAGGGGTCCTGGCAGGAAAAAGCAGTGGCTAGCAGACCCCGGGCACAGGGTGGTAGCAGGAAGACCCAGTAAGGCACACAAGGCAGCTGTCTGACCCCAGTCACACATTTGCACACAGAGAGACCAGGCAAAGCTGGGGAGCAAGAGAGACCACACCACACAGGGCCCCAGTGCAGGGAAATAAAACCTCAAAACACCAATTGAAAACACCTGTGAGGGTTGAGGTGTTGGGAGAAACTCTCAGCCTCACAGGAGAGATCATTGTTGAGACCCACAGGGTCCTAGACCCACCTGGGAATCAGCACCAGAAGGGTCCACTTTGCTTGGGGGAAGTGGGAGAAGGGACGAAAAACCCAGAGAGAGAGAGGAGCAAGTGCAATTGTTCCCTCTCTGACCCCTCCCCCACATACAGCATCACAACCCAGTGACTGGGTTGCCATACCCTGGTGAACATCTAAGGATCCACCCTTCATACATAACAGGCATGACCAGACCAAAAAAAAAAATGGCCCAAACAGAAGAACAGATCAAAGTCCCAGAGCAAACATATCTAAGCGATGAAGGAAGAGCCAACCTGTCAGGTGCATAGTTCAAAGCACTGGTGAGCAGGATGCTCACAGAATGGGTTGATTTTGATTGCAAATTAGATGAAAAAATGAAGGCTACACTAAGTGAAACGAAGGAAAATGAACAAGGAACCAATAGTGATGGGAAAAAACTGGAACTCAAATCAATGGAGTGGACCAGAAGGAAGGAACAAACAACGAAACAGAAAAGAAGGAAGAAATAAGAATTCAAAAAAATGAGGAAAGGCTTAGGAACCTCCAGGACATCTTTAAATGTTCCAATATCTGAATTATAGGGGTACCAGAAGGTTAAGAGGAAGAGCAACAAGTGGAAAACTTATTTGAACAAATAATAAAGGAGAACTTCTCCAATCTGGCAAAGAAAATAGACTTCCAGGAAATCCAGGAAGCTCAGAGAGTCCCAAAGAAGTTGGACCCAAGGAGGAACACACCAAGGCAGGTCATAATTACATTAGCCAAGATTAAAATGAAGGAGACAATTCTAGAAGCAGCAAGGGATAAGGGCACAGTCAACTACGAGGGAGTTCCCATCAGACTGTCAGCTGACTTCTCAAAAGAGACCTTACAGGAAAGAATAGGCTGGAAAAAAGTATTCCTAGTCATGAAAGCCAAGGAACTACATCCAAGATTGCTCTATCCAGCAAAGCTTTCATTTAGAATGGAAGGGCAGATAAAGTGCTTCTCGGATAAAGACAAGTTAAAGAAGTTCATCATGACCAAGCCTTTATTATATGAAATGGTAAAGGGACTTATCTAAGAAAAAGAAGATAAAAATATGAACAGTAAAATGACAACAAACTCAGTTATTAACAACCACACCTAAAGCAAAAGCAAAAGCAAACTAAGCAAACACCTAGAACAGGAACAGAACCACAGAAATGGAGATCACGTGGAGGGTTAGCAACAGGGGAGTGGGAAGAAGAGAGAGGGGAAAAGGTACAGAGAATAAGTAGCATAGATGGTAGGTAGAAAATAGACAGGGGGAGGGCAAGAATAGTATGAAAATGTAGAAGCTAAAGAACTTATGACACATGGACATGAACTAAAGGGGGGGATGTGGGTGGGAGGGGGTGTGCAGAGTGGAGGGGAATGAAGGGGGAATGGGACAACTGTAATAGCATAATCAATAAAATATATTAAAAGAAAAAGAAAAATGCCATGAATTGAAAAATAAATAAATACATAATTTTATTGGGGTGACATTGGTAAATACTATTATATAGGTATTAGGAGTACAATTCTATAATACATCATCTGTATATTGTATTGTGTGTTCACCACTCCAAGTCAAGTCTCCTTCCATCACCATTTATCCTCACTTTACCCTTTTCTACCTTCCACAGACCCTTTTTCCTCTGATAACTACCATACTGTTGTCTGTGTCTATGAGTTTTATTTTTTGTTTAATCCCTCAGTTATTTCACCCAGCCCTGCAACCCACCTTCCATCTGACAAATGTTCATCAGTTCTCTAACTGTGAGTCTGTTTCTATTTTTATTAGTTTATTTTGTTCATTAGATTCAGCATATGAGTGAGAGCATGTGGTATTTGTCTTTCTCTGACTGGCTTATTTCACTTAGCATAGTACTCTCCAGATCCATCCATGCTGCTACAAAGGGTAAGATTTCCTTCTTTTTATGTCCATGTAGTATTCCATTGTGTAAATGTACTGTGGCCTTTTTATCCTGTCACTTACTGATAGGCACTGGGGCTACTTCCAAACTTGGGCAGTGTGAATAACATTGCATCTGATTTTTTAAAATATTGCTTTTATAATTATTAGTGAAAAAAAGCAGTTTATATTATGATGGTGAGTAAGCTGTATTTTTTGCTAGTTATATCTTAGGGCTTTTACACATGATACCACTAGTGTTTTAAAGTTTTTATTATTTATTTCTATGGTTGTTTTATACATTATAAGTACCAATTATCATTTAAAATGTTTTTTTCACAAAATGTTATGTTTTTATTTTCAGATATAATGTTTTGACATTCAGAATTTCTAACTTTTCTGTAATTAAATGTGTTTGTTTTCTTTTGTGCTCCCATATATGATTACAAGATCTTTCCAATCAGGTGAAAATTTAACTTTACTTTCTTCTGCATGTTATTGGCATTTGTTATTGTATATAACTCTTTAATTCTTATGGAATTTGTTTTATGGTGTTCTGTGAAATGAAAGTCTAATCCTACTATTTTTCCAATAGATAATACATTGCTCTAGCACATTACTTATATGTCTTAGTGTCAGCATTATGTAACATTTTCAAAAAAGAAAAAAATGAAAACAAACTCTATCAAGAAAGAAATGACTAAATGCTACTAAATATAAAATATAAATTATTGAAAAATAAAAGACATAGTTTACCACTTTTTAAGTATTTTAAGGGCATTGAAATATTCTGTGATGTAATGTTAAATAAAAACATCAAAATATAAAAATATTTCTACATGGCTTATTTCACTCAGGCTGCTGTGACAAAATATAGAGTCTGTATAGCTTATTTCTCACAGTTCTGGAGGCTGGAAGTCCAAAATAAGTGTGACGGCATAGTCAAGTGATGGCCTACTTATAGGTTATAGAAATCTCATTGTATCTTCTCATGGGGAAAAGGTGAAGGATTTCTTTGGGTCCCTTATTTAAGAGCATTAATCCAATTCATGAGGTCTTTACACTCATGAACTAAGCACTTCCCAGAGGCCTTGTCTCTTAATACAATCACATAGGGCATTAGGATTTCAACATATGAATTTTGGGGGAACATGAGTAATCAGACTGTAGTAATGAAGACAACCTCCATTGTCTAAATATCAAAAGTGGGAAGAAATACACCAAAATATCAACAATTTACCTTATACTGTACAGATGGTTGGATTATGTGTTTTTCTTTGGGTTTCTTTTACATTTTACAAGCTACATTTAATAGTATGAATTACTTACACTTTTTTAGTTATTAAGAAATGTCAATTTTCTAATAACAGCTCAAAGGAAATCAAAGTGGGAAGGGACTCAGATGAAAAAGATTTCTTGATGTAAAGTTTTAATTGACACAAGATTAATATAAAAGAATTATCAATGGGAATTAGCTATTCAGACATCTATATTAACAAAAATATAGTGTCCCATTCAGGGATAATAATAGTTTAACACATTTGTAGTGGCTGATCAACAAAGATTACATTGTATTTCATTTTGCTTTATATTTTAAAGAGTATTGACAAACTAGAGAGCATTCAGAAAAGGTTTAACAGAGTAGTTTGGATTCAATGCATGTATGTATATATGTAAAATGATTAAAAGAAGCGATAATACCAATCTAGACAACACTAAGAGAGAAATTTATTTTAAAATATTTGAATACTGTTTTAGGCAAGAAGCCATTTTCTCTCACCCCAAAACAAAGCAAAAGAGACAAAACTAAAACCAAATTTAGAGAAACAAATTTCACTACTGTAGTTTCAGACAGAAACAAGATGGTCAACTGTCAGTATCACTATAGAAAGATTTCTGCTTTAGATGGCAAGGTAGATTGGATGACCCAAAATGTTTACTTTAACTTTGAGATTCTCTGACTCTAAGCTTATCTGATCACCCTTACTTAAGAACACATACTTTTCTATATCATTTATTATCATTCACAATATGACAAATTCATATTTGGCTTATTCATATGACATTTAAATCTGTTTTAGGCTAAAAGTTGTAATGTCCATATGATGAGAAATGTATATACTGATACTAGAAAAGAATTTTCAAAGAAGTAAAAAAATTAAGTTAAAATGTTTTTAAATTTCATAACAAACAGCTCTGGAGAGTCATTCAGATAATGATATTTCAATTAGTATAAGAGATATTTATTATCATACTGTTCATTACACCTACAATGCTCTATGCATGACAAAATATAAATTACAGACAAAACTCATAGTACAATAACATCACCATAGTATCAAAGGCCATGATTTCTCTCATAATTCATACAGAGAAAATATCATTATGAGTTAAGAAGTAAACATCACTTAACCTTTGTATTATGATGAAAGATGTGTAATTACATTTCTCAAAAACCATTCAATCTAATGGCATTGGAGAATATAAAGAGAAACAAGGTTTCTACCAATGAAAACTTGAGTTTTTTTTTTATCAAATTGGCATTAAACTTATGTGCTCAGATAAGAACTGTGTCTGTTTCATCCACGTATAACTCACATTGCAGATTCATTTTTAGTCATTTCAAAGCATATTGATCTACTTATTAGCATTACTAAATACTGATGGGTATCAGGATAATAATGAAATGGTTGGATATAGCCAGGTTAGCCATTGTTAAAATAAGAATTCTGATACCCTCACTAAGCTAAGTTAGAAACATTATCCATTCATTAATCATTAACTATGGTCCTAACATTTGTCATCTACATTTAAAGATGTTACAAATATGTTATTTCTATTATTAAATACTTTGCAATTTAATATATGTTATAAGATTTATGAACAAATACATAATTTAGAGTATCAAGTGACAAAAGCCACAAAATATTAGGAAATTAAAGTGTTTTGAAAGTTCAGAGAAGGGAAATACTGCTTTCAGATAGGAACAATGTGAAGGAAATGGTATTCAGTTTAAGCCTAAAAAAGATATCTAGGATTTAGACATGGAGAAATAGGAGGACAAGAGAAGATATTCTAAGAGTGGGACTATGGCACACACAAAATGCTAAGAAATGGAATGCATGTTTAGTAATCCTGTGTAGTGCTGCATGACAGAAGTGAATGATAGGAAAGAGTGTACTGACAGATAAGACTGGAATGGTAATTTGAAAGCCAACTCAGAGTGGGGGAAGTGTCTAGAGTGCATTGCGAAACAAAGAGAAAATTGTTTGGTACTGAGGGATTGGACAATTAGTGACAATAGACTCCCTCACATTGAGAAATGGCTTCACTATATGTCTTGACAGAAGGGTTAGATGGCAAATGTTTTTCTTTCATAAGTTACAAAGCACTTCTTATCAGCTGAAATTCTTATCCAAGGATAGCATTGATTTTTTGAGGGAGCTTAAGGACTAATGAGAGAGTATACAAAGCTCTGTGTTGAGGAGAAATCTGGTTTGCTTCCTTCCCTCCAGGCCCTAACATGTTGTACTTTTACTAGACATGGCCATGTACAATAATTATTTAGTGGAATAGCATGTGTGAGCTCAGGGAGAGGAAAATGACATTAACATCAGATTAAGTATGGTTGGCAAAAAGGGAAATCTTCAGCCAAACAATCTAATTTATGTATGGTTTTAAATAATGTGCTTTGTCATATTATCCATGTTTATTCACTTTAATGAATTTAATTATCTGATAGCTGCCTATAATTTGATCCAAGAATGAAAATAAGGCTGAGATCTAACTTTCCCTCAGTTGTCACACATGTAGTCAATTTCTACTTGAACCAATTTCTGCATTTGACATGTCAATAAGACTTCTCAGCAGAAATGTTGGAGTTGAATTAATAGTTTATGTAAAGGCTATGGTGCACCATTCACAAAGATAATAGGCAATAAGTAATAATAATGTAATTGCAAAGTAAGAAGCAGGTTGATTACCTTCAACAAATACGTGTTAAACACTTAGCTTCTTGCCTCACTTAGATTGTGGAGTACAGCAGATAAGAGGATCTTGATAAAGTGAGTGTAAATTTATTGTTGACAACAGAACACTTTTGAGAGAAAATATCTCAACTTTTAAACGGTAATGAAATAACAACTGGTAAACAAGGCCTCTCCTGAGAAAACTGAAATACACGCTTATTCTAAATTTTTATTTTATTTTATTTTTTAAATTTTATTGCTGTTTAAGTACAGTTGTCTGTATTTCCCCCCACCACTCCCCTACCCCAGCCATCCCCACCTCCCTCCCCTGATCCCATCCCCCTTGGTTTTGTCCACGTGTCCTTTGTAGTTATTCCTGAAAACCCTTCCCTCTTTCCCCCCATGACCTCTCCCCACCTCCCCTTTGGTTATAGTCAGTTTGTTCTTAATTTCTAAATTTTTTAAATATGGTCTGTAATTTGATAGAGTTAGCATATCAAAACTGTCAGTGTGCAAAGTGCCATATGACCAACTACAGGGTAGTGTGAGTTGCAAAAATATAAAAAGTTCTAAGAAGCAAACATTTGAGAAAGTAGGGTTTGAAATTTGAACAGATGAGACATTTTTGACTAGGTGTAGACATCAAGATAGAGGAGAGGTAGAAGCTGAAAGAAGACTTTAATTAAAAGTGGAAAGGTAGCAGTGAATTGGATATGAGAGGGAGCCTGATGAAGCATACCTGACTTGAGCCTATGCTTATTTTAGTGGAATGAATATCTAAATAGAATTTCTTAAGGATGACACCATTTACTCTCATTGACTCTCTTTTAAAAAGCATTCTTAAAAGATAACACTCTCTTCTTCTCCTTTAAGAAATAACTTCACTGCTAGGATTATATCCTAAGAACACTGAAATGCAAGTCCAAAAGAACCTATGCACCCAATGTTCATAGCAGCACAATTTACAATAGCCAGTGCTGGAAACAACCTAGGTGCCCATCAGTAAATGAATGGATCAAAAAACTATGGTACATTTACACCATGGAATTCTATGCAGCAGAAAGGAAGAAGGAGCTCCTACCCTTCCCCACAGCATGGGTGGAACTAGAAAGCATTATGCTGAGTGAAATAAGCCAGGTGGTGAAAGACAAATACCATATGATCTCACCTTTAACAGGAACCTAATCAAGAAAATAAACAAACAAGCAAAATATAACCAAAGACACTGAAATTGAGAACAGGCTGACAGTGACCAGAGTGGAGAGGGGAGGGAATTTCAGGGAAAAAGGGGAAGGGTTTGCAGAAACAAGTGTAAAGGACACATGATCAATAACAAGGGGGTAGGGATAGAAATGGGAGGGAGGTGGGGAGGGCTAGGGGGTGGGCTAGGATGTGGGTAAAAGGAAGAAAACTGTACTTGAACAACAATTAAAATAAAAAGAAAAAGGAAAAGAAAAAAAAAGAGATAACTTCACTCTTTAGAAAAATAACTCCAATAATGGATTTCATGCATGTCAGCCTCAATAGTTAGGGTATGATTCTATCAGAAAGTGGTATGAAGTGTGTGCACTTTAAAATTACTAGGAGAATAATAGTTTGCAATCTTTATGTAAATCAGTAAGCTTTTCTGCCTTTATCACTTCCTCCTAGCATGGCAAGAAAAGTGCAAACCTCATCCCTTAGGAAAGAAAATGGCCAATGAAATATTAATAAAGATTACTAACAAAGTAAGCACTATGACTCAGGTTGTAGAAGCTGTGGTATTTAGATGGTGAACAAATTTATTTAGCAACAGGGCAAGTTATTCAGATGTTTTAAAGCAAATGCCACCACTTCTATAAACTGCAGGGAGCTTTTGGGAGTCAGGCAGTGCAGTGTGTGTGTGGGTGGGGTGCATTTGAAAGAAGGGTGTTATTTTATTAGGATTAAATAATAGGCAACATAAAGGGGAATTTCAATGAAAAACTCACAGCATATCCATACAGTAGCATATAAACCATCATTTCCTCCCTAAAATGGTCACATTTCCCTCATCCTTGACTTTATAACTAAAAAAGAAAGTCATTTAAGCCATACATGTCCCTTAGTACAAAGCTGCTGTGCAGAGGCTTTCAGATCACATTCATATGTAACTGGACAATGTGGATTTTCCTTTAAAAAGGAAATAGACTTGAATATTTCCAGTGATAGGTGAAACAAGGTCACTAAGAGACAATTTTACCTATTTTCTGGATATCTGTTTTAGACTGTCATAGCTTGGCTGCTATAACAAACTATCATTACCTGGTGGCTTAAACAACAGACATTTCTTTCTTTTTTTAAATTTTATTTTAATTGTTGTTCTTGTACAGTTTTCTGTCTTTTACTCATGTCCCAGCCCACCACCCCAATCCTCCACACCTCCCTCCCATTTTCACCCCCGCTAGTTTTTGTCCATGTGTCCTTTATACTTGTTGCTCTAAACCCTTCCCCTTTTCCCCTGAAATTCCCTACCTTCTCCCATCTGGTCACTGTTATCCTGTTCTCAGTTTCAGTATCTTTGGTTATATTTTGCTTAAACAACAGACATTTCTTTACCCATAGTTCTGGAAGCTTGATATTTGAGATCAGGGTGCCAGCATGGTTAAGTTCTAGTAAAGCCCTTTTCCTAACATGCAAATAGCCACCTTCTCATTGTGCACTCACATAACCTTTCTTTAGTGTATGCATGTGGAGAGAGGAAGCTCTGCAATCCATTACTCTTCTTATGTGGACACTGATCCCATTAGGGGGGCTTCACCTTCATGACCTCATCTAATCCTAATCACTTCAAAAAGGTCCTGCCTCAAACATCCCATCATATTTGGGGTTAGGGCTTTAACATGAATTCTGGGGGCACACAACATTTAGTCCATAAGCAAGACTTACCTAGCAGCAATCTACTGGGAAAAAGTCAGAAGGGAACCATTGTCTCTTAAATGTAGAAAAACACATGTCTCATCCTCCATAGCCTTTCCTGAGCTCAAGGTTTATTTACCTCTACCAAGACAGAAAGACAGAGGGAGTTTGAGATTGAGGATAGGAGAGAGAGAGAGAGAGAGAGAGAGAGAGAGAGAGAGAGAGAGAGAGAGAGAGAGAAACACTAGTTCTAACAGGGTGGCCATCATGTTCAACAAGCTAAGGGACTTAGGTTCAACAAAGATGCAAAGCAGACACTGCATATCATATCTGATAATCCCCCAAGTTTTCCAAGGACAGTTTAGGGGTGGGGGATTGCTACATTTGTACCTGTAATATCTTAAGTCTTTGGGGGTTGCTATAACAGAATGCCATAGACAGGGTGGCTTATAAACACTAGAAATTTATTTCTTACAGTTCTGGAGGTTATGAAGTCCAAGATGAAACCACTGGCAAATTCAGTATGTAGTGATAACTTGCTTCCTGGATTATAGATGGTTATCTTTTTTGCTACGTTCTCAAATGGTAGAAGAGGTGAGCAAGCTCTCTTGGGTCTCTCTTATAAGGGCACTAATCCTATTCATGAGGGCTCCACTCTTATGAACTAATCACTTCCCAAAAGCCCCACTTCCTAATACTATCAAGTGGGAATTAGCTCTCAACATACAAATTTTAAAAGAACATAAACATTTAGTCTATAGCATGTGGGATTCAAGTTGTGCTGTTGTTATCTTCTTACTTCACTTCTAGGAAGGCCCTCTCATTATCATTATTCTAATTCCACCACATGATAAATAGGCCACATGGCAAAGGAGATACCATTCACATGAGTAAATTTCAACATTATTCGAAGATAAAATTGAACATCACACATTAATCAGGAAATATAACCATTTTTATGAGTGAGGAATTTGAGGTCCAGTGAGGCCTTCAGTGACTTATTCAAGGTCAAGAAATAAGTTACCAAGGAAACACAAAGAATAATCCAGGTCTCCTGAATCCTAGCAGAGTTCCTTTCTTCAGTAATCTACTGTTGATTTGAAAGCTTAAAAGACTCTAAGAACGCCTAGGTCTTAGGTATTCTCCTACAGGCTAGAAAGGTAACTTATTTTATAAAGAAAATGGAATTAAAGAAAGATAAGACTGCTGCTATTTTTCAAAGATTTGCAGTTCAATTATATCTGTCACAGTGAATAACTCACAGAACAAGGGACACAGGTGAAATTCCAGAAGGTTGAGTGAGGCTATCCTGACTTCAAATTTTTCAAAGGCAAAAGAGAAATTTCATTATTATTTTAAAGGAGGTTAGAGGATTGCTCTGGTGCTGTTTCATAGCACCAGTAGATTAAGAAAGCCAAAAGAATAGGCATTTTTATGACTCTTGAGGGTTTAATAAGGAGGGAGACCAGGGGTATCAAGGTAAAAGTATGTACTATAAAACACTGAGCTTCATTGCAAAACAATTTATTACTATCAATAAATACATTAAATAAATATGTTTATAATACTATTGCTTTGATATAGCACCATGAGGCTTCCAGAGTATCTTTCATTCAATTAAACTATTGACTTGGGTTGGGGCCCTGCTTGGCTATGTAGTTCATTGGAAAATTCAATTACTGTTTTACTGATTTTCTTCTACGGACAAACAGTAAACACTAATGAACAAAGAGGAACACTGCCATAAACATGAAGCATGTCAACATCAGGTGTAAACATGTGCTTAATTAATAAAATTTATAATTATTTACTTCTGATTTAAGAGATTGTCAAATTTAGTATTTATAAAACAATAAGATGTGTACAGAATACAATATCTAATTTCTTTTTTAAAATGTTTTTATTGATTATGGTATTATAGTTGTCCTGATTTTCCTCATTTGCCCCCCTCCACCCAGCACCCCCACTCCCTCAGGCTATCCCCAAAACATTTTTCATGTCCATGGGTTATGCATATAAGTTCTTTGGCTTCTCTGCTTCCTATACTGTACTTTACACCCCATGGCTATCTGTAACTACCAATTTGAACTTAATCCCCTCTTCACATATTCTCCCCTACATCCCTCCCATCTGGAAACTGTCAGTTTCTCCATATCCATGATTCCATCTCTGTTCTTCTTGTTTGCTTAGTTTCTTTTTTAGATTCAATTGTTGATAGACGTTTATTTTTTGCCATTTCATTGTTCATACTTTTGATATTCTTTCTCTTAAATAAGTCCCTTTAATGTTTCATATAATAATGATTTGGTGATGATGAACTCTTTTAGCTTTTTTATTTTCTTGTCTGGGAAGCTCTTTATCTACCCTTCGATATTAAATGATAGCTCTGCTGGGTAGAGCAATCTTGGCTATAGGCTCATGTTTTCCATGACTTTGAATATTTCTTGCCACTCCCTTCTAGCCTGCAAAGTTTCTTTTGAGAAATAAACTGACAGCCTTATGGTAACTATCCTGTAGGTACTTAACTGCTTTTCTCTTGCTGCTTTTAAGATTCTCTCATCTTTAACCTTTGGAATTTTAATTATGATGTGCCTTGGAGTGGGCCTCTTTATATCTATCTTGTTTGTAATTCTCTGTGCTTTCTGGACTTGCATGTCTATGTCCTTCACCAAGTTAAGGAAGTTTTCTTTCATTATTTTTTCAAATAGATTTCCAATTTCTTGCTCTTTCTCTTCTCCTTCTGGTACCCCTATGATGCAAATGTTGTACCTCTTAAAGTTGTCCTAGAGACTGCTTATACTATCCTCATTTTTCTGGATTATTTTTTCTTCTTGTTGTTCTGATTGGTTGTATTTGGTTCCTTGTGTTCTAAATAATTGATTTGATTCTTGTCTTCATCTACTCTACTGTTGTTTCCCAGTAAATTATTCTTTATTTCAACTAGTGTATTCTTCCTTTCTGACTGGATCCTTTTTATGCTATTGAAGTCATCACTAAGTTCCTTGAGCATCGTATAACCAGTGTTTTGAACTCTGCATCTGATAGATTGCTTATCTCTATTTCGTTTACTTCTTTTTTGGAGTTTTGATCTATTCTTTCATCTTGGCCATGTTTCATTTGTCTCCTCATTTGGCAGCCTCCTTGTGTTTGTTGATACCTATTAGGCAGAGCTGCTTTGACACTGTGTCTTGGTAGCATGGCCTAATATAGTGGGGGTCCTATAAGGTGCAGTGGCACTGCCTTCCCTATCACCCATGCTGGGTACTGGAGATGCAACCTTTGTGAGGGCTAAACACAGCCTCTTCTTATAGTTGAGTTTTGATTGCTGTTGGCAGACCAGTGGGAGCTTTGATTGCTGTTGGCAGACCAGTGGGAGGCATGGGCCAGTCAGCTGCAAGGATTGTCTGTGACGAATGACCACTAGCCTCTGCCCTATGTGGAGAATTAGCTTTATAGTGGTAAGGTGGTGGTGCTCTGACATGGTTTGTAGCTGTCCACAGGGGTGCGCTGGCCCTGAAGTTTCCCAGCTGGTGCAGACCAAGATCAACCCCAACCTGTGATTTTCCCAAGGCACCTTGCCTCAGCTATAAAGCAATTTGAGATATCTGGTACTTGTGTTGGGCTTGGAGATTCCCAGGTGAATCCAAGCTATGAATCTAAGCTGGCTGCTGCTAGTGCCATGCCTGGGACTCACAAAAGTTAGCTGTTGTTTGCTTGAAAGGATTTAGAAAGTTGTGAAGCATGAGCCAAGAGGAGCCATTCATATGGGAAAGCAGCTTGGGTTGGCCCATAAATTGGATGGGGCAGAGTCTCTGGGGATCTTCAAGGCAGGTCAAACAATGTTAGCTAGGTTGATTGAGTCAGATATAACACCAGCACCATCTCTCTAGGGGAAGGGTTTAGCAAAGGGACAATGGACTGTGTTCTCCCTGATGCCAGATACTTCAGTTTCTACTTTTATACCGCTGGTTCCTTTCAAGCTGGTATGCTGGTGCTGGAGCTCAAAGAGAGGGAGTCTGAGTAGGTGAGTCCATGTGTGGGTTCTTTAAGAGGAACTGTTTGGAGCTCCAGAAGTTTCTCCCATTGACTCAATCCCTACTAGTTTTTGCAGCCAAAATTGTGTGAACTTGTCTCTCTGACACTGGAACCCTGGGCTAGGGAGCTTGGTGTGGGGCTGGAACTCCTTGCTCTTGAGATATCCCTCCTCAATTGTATCCACCACATGTCAGTGTTGGCATACCCCATGTCACATCTGCACCCCTTCTTCCAGTCTGAACGGGTGTGGTTTCTTTAGTTTTGTAGTTGTCAGGCTTCCATTCAACTTAATTTTGTCATTGTCAGGCTTGCATTCAACTTGATTTCTCATGGTTCTGAGTGATGGTTGTTCTATACTTTAGTTGTAATTTTGATATGGCTGTGTAATGAGATTAGCTATGTCTGCCTATGCCACTATCATGACCAGAAATCTCTAAAATCTAATTTCAATACACACATACAAATACAAACACAAACAAAAATATTAGTCTTCCAGCAACTTCAACCTGGACACTAGAAGTAGACAAACAAAACAAAAATAAAAATAAATCTGAAATAGTTCTCAAAGAGCCCAAGTATTTAACTCCTTAGAAGTATTTCATCCTTTCCTTGGATTCATATATTTATATATCTGGATTAATATAGATATGTATCTATATATATATATATATCTTTATATACAAACAAAATAAACTTACTAATTCTTCAATTTAAAAACAAAACTTTTAAAATAAAAATTTATTTTATCATATAAAACATTTTAAAGAGAAAAAAATTACTAACTCTTTAATTTATGGAATATTAGAAGTAGCAAATTAAAAGGTACAAGCAATTAAAATAAGTTGTCATTTCAGGCTGACATGACACAATGAAAAATGACAGATATTTTTGTAGCAAGCTAGTGGCTAAAACCTCTATATACAAGCAATTAAAAGCACTACATTTGGAATATTGAAGCCATATCTCAATAAACACCAAAGGCATGATAATATGTTGTATGGCCTGACATTTCACAGTCATATTGATCCATTTCTTCCATCATCCAGCAATTTTTTCTTATATTCTGTCAGATTTTTTATCATCTTACAAATGAATTTGTAATTAACTTATTGCTGTCTTTCTAACCATTTCAGTTCTTGAAGAGTCAGGTAAGTTTTTGCAAAATCATTTTCAGAAAATCTCCTTTTATAGTTCTACATTAAAAGAAAATTGCCATGTGCATGTATGTGTTGGAGAAGAAATGTGGATTCTTAGTAATGGAAAGAAATAACAAAACAAACAAGTGAGTGAAACAGAACCAGAGATATGGAAATAAACAAACTGACTGAGACCAGAAGGCTAGGGGAAGGGGGATAAAGAGGGGTAAAAGGGGAAGGGTCAAGTCAAGGAACATGTATGAAGGACCCATGGACAAAGACAACAGGGAAGGATTGAAAGTGGAAGGTGGGGGATGGGCAGGGCAGGGAATAGTAATTGGGAGAAACTGGGGACAGCTGTAACTAAACAACAATAAAAAAATTAAAAAAAGAAATATAACCCTGGTGTCTGGATAAACATAAGCAAGGCTATTTCTAGGTTTTGGGGCAGTAAGACTGAGGTAAGTATTTTTTAAGGGGCATCTAACTATAAACAACTTTATTATAAAACATATAGTATAATATCAATGGGCCAATATAGAGATATACTGATTTATTGATTAAAATTTAGAATATTTGGTACATAAAGTAAATTTAGAATAATGGATGTAGAAGATATACTTTTATATTTTTTTATACAAAAAATACATGTGAAGAGTTTTAGTGTGTCCAGGTATTATTTTTTCCTGTTCAAGTCCAAAACTAATCTCTGTATATTTTATTGTCAAATGTACCATTCCTGGTTAATTTCATACATTTCACCATGAAAATATATATAGCAATTATGGTATTATTCATAATACCATGGCTCTTTACAACCAGTTTATTATGAAATAATGTAGTTTCACTTGTCTCTGCAGTAACCTAATATTATTATTTATATTTATTTATTTTCTTTTTTATTTCTTTCACTTGAATATTCTTAATATATTTTATTGATTATGCTATTACAGTTGTCCCATTTCCCCCCTTCATTCCTCTCCACCCTGCACACCCCCTCCCACCCACATTTCCCCCTTTAGTTCATGTCCATGTGTCATAAGTTCTTTACCTTCTACATTTCCCATACTATTCTTGCCCTCCCCCTGTCTATTTTCTACCTACCATCTATGCTACTTATTCTCTGCACCTTTTCCCCCATCACTTTTCCTCCGACTCCCCTGTTGCTAACCCTCCATGTGATCTCCATTTCTGTGGTTTTATTCCTGTCCTAGATGTTTGCTTAGTTTGCTTTTGCTTTTGTTTTGCGTGTGGTTGTTAATAACTGTGAGTTTCCTGTCTTTTTACTGTCGTATTTTTATCTTCTTTTTCTTAGATAAGTCCCTTTAACATTTCATATAATAAGGTCTTGGTGATGATGAACTCCTTTAACTTGACCTTATCTGACAAGCGCTTTATCTGCCCTTCCCTTCTAAAGGAAAGTTTTGCTTGATAGAGCAATCTTGGATATAGTTCCTTGCCTTTCATGAATTGGAATATTTCTTTCCAGCCCCTTCTTGCCTGTAAGGTTTCTTTTGAGAAATCAGCTGACAGTGTGATGGGAACTCCTTTGTAGGTTACTGTGCCCTTATCCCTTGCTGCTTCTAGAATTCTCTCCTTCATTTTAATCTTGGCTAATGTAATTATGATGTGCTTTGCTGTGTTCCTCCTTGGGTCCACTTTCTTTGGGACTCTCTGAGCTTCCTGGATTTCTGGTAGTCTATTTCCTTTGCCAGATTGGGGAAGTTCTCCTTTATTATTCATTCAAATAAGTTTTCCACTTGTTGCTCTTCTTCTTCCCCTTCTGGTACCCCTATAATTCAGATGTTGGAATGTTTAAAGATGTCCTGGAGATTCCTAAGCCTCTCCTCAGTTTTTTGAATTCTGTTTCTTTATTCTTTTCTGTTTGTTTGTTTCTTTCTTTCTTCCTTCTAGTCCACTCCTTTGATTTGAGTCCTAGTTTTCTTCCCATTACTATTGTTTCCCTGTGCATTTTCATTCATTTCACTTATTGTAGCCTTCATTTGTTCATCTAATTTGCAACCAGAATCAACCAATTCTGTGAGCATCCTTCTCACCAGTGCTTTGAACTGTGCATCTGATAGGTTAGCTATCTCTGTGTCTCTTAGATGTATTTGCTCTGGAGCTTTGATCTGTTCTTCCATTTGGGCCATTTTTTTTGGTCTGGTCACACCTATTATGTATGAGGGGCAGAGCCTTAGATATTCACCACAGTGGGGCAACCCAGTCACTGGGTTGTGATGTGGTCTGGATGACTGTGTCTATTTTAACTCCTTGGTTGTCAGACTTCCATACAGTTCAATTTTCTGTCAATTCTGGTGGTTTTTCTGTTTCTAAATTTTTGTTGTCCTTATTTTGGTTGTGCAAGGAGGCACAGTGTGTGTACCTATGCCTCCGTCTTGGCTGTGGTCCATTTTTTTCTTTTTTTATTATTGTTCAAGTACAGTTGTCTCCATTTCCCACCACCACACCCATCCCTACCTCCCACCTTCAATCTTAACCCTGTTTGGCTTTGTCCATGGGTTCTTTATACTTGTTCTTTTAGGACCCTTCCCCCTTTTCCTGTTGTTATGCCGCTCCCCCTTCCCCTCTGGTTACTGTAAATTTGTTCTTTATTTCAAAGTCTCTGGTTATATTTTGTTTGCGTGTTTGTTTTGTTTATTAAGTTCCACTTACAGGTGAGATCATGTGGTATTTGTCTTTCACTACCTGGCTTATTTTACTTAGCATAATGCCCTCCAGATCCATCCATGCAGTCTGAAGTCACCCCAATATTTTTAATTAAAAATTAAAACATCCCTGTAGCTCAGTGGATTCAGCATGGGCATGTGAACCAAGTTGTAACCAGGTCAATGCCCAGTCAGGGTACTTGCCTGGATTGCAAGCCAGGTCCCCAGTAGGTGGCGCACAAAAGGCAACCACATGCTGATATTTCTCTCCTTTTCTCTCTCCCTTCTACTCTCTCTAAAACTAAATATATTTTTTAAAAAGTAAAACAAATCAGGTATTTTATACTGTATATGAACTTTTCTGAAGATTTATTTTGTAATACAGATGCCCCTCAATTTACAATGAAGTTACCTCCTGAGAAAAGCCATTGTTAGTTGAAAATAAATAAATCAAAAAATGAACTTAATATATTTAGCCTATGGAACATTATATTTTAACCTAGCTTACCTCCAATGTAGCTTTAGATAAAATATTATCTTGCATTTCACTTCAAGAGTAATTGACTTCCTCTTCTTTTCACTCCAGCAAGATGGATGTTTTGTAGACATGATATGATACAAAAAGACAGAACATAATATTCAAAAAATACTAGCACCACAGTGCAGTGTAGATTATTGGTTATTTATCAAAGAGATCGCATGGTGGACTGAAAGCTGCAGCTTACTTCCACTGTCCAGCATCATGACAGACACATATTGCTAGTCCAGGAAAATATCAAAACTCAAAATTTAAAGTACAATTTCTACTATATATGAACTGTTTTCACACTATGACAAAATTGAAAAAATCACAAGTTGAGCACTATCTGTATATACCAATTGTCTCAAACAAGAGTACACTTTTAATAAAATAATTTCTCCTGTAAGAATATACCCTGAGATGATAATCAGAGATCAGACATTTATGTATGTATAGGTTATTCAATGCACAATCAAAATGCCTAATAGTAACACAAGTATGAAGAAAATTATAGAATACAATAATATTTTCAAAATAAAGATTTAATGATTATTTAATGTGATGGGAAGATGCTGATAATGATATTTAAGAAAAGTAAAATTTAAGATATTATATATGTATAACTAGTGTTATAAGAAAAAATATTTATAGTATTTAAAATTAAACAAAATACATCAATATTTAAACATAATGTTTCTACATGGAATATTTGTGCATAATATTTTTTTCTCTATAACTTTCATAATTCCTTAAATCTGTTGTTTAAAAATAAGGAAATCAGAAAAAAAAGGAGAGAATCTTAAAAGCAGCAAGAGAAAACCATATAGTTATCTACAAAGGAGTTCCCATAAGACTATCAGATAATTTCTCAAAAGAAACTTTGCAGGTTACAAGGGACTGGCAAGAAATATTCAAGTGATGAAAAGCAAGGACCTACAACTAAGATAACTGTATTCAGCAAAGCCATAATTTAGAATAGAAGGTCAGATAAAGTGCTTCCCAGACAGGGTAGAGCTAAAGGAGTTCACCATTACCAAGCCATTATTATATGAAATGTTGAAGGGAATTATTTAAAAAAAAAAAAAGAAGATCAAAACTATGAACACAAAATGGCAATGAATTCACAACTATCAACAATAGAATCTAAAAAAACAAACTAAGCAAACAAGTAGAACACACTCAGAATCACAGATATTGAGATCATTTTCAGGGTTATTTATTGGGAGGGGGAAAGAGGAGAATGAGGAAAATGTGCAGAGATTAAGAAGTACCAATTGGTAGTTACAGAATAGACAGGGGGTTAAGAACAGTATAGGAAATGGAGAATCCAAAGAACTTATATGTATGACCCATGGACATGAACCAAGGGAGTACTGCTGGAGGGAATGGGGAATACTGGGTGGAGGGGGGAAAGGGGTAAAATTGGAAAAACTTTAATAGCATAATGAATAAAATGTATTGAAAATAAAACAAATAAAAGGGTAAATTTGGAGACATACACTCATACTGGGAGAAGACAATGCAAAGATGCCAAGGAGAGAAGCCTGAAACAGATATTTCCCCCAAAGCCCTGAGAAGAACCAATCCTACCAACACCTTGATTTTGGACTTCTAGCTCCAGAACTGTGAGACAATGTTTTCTGTTATTTCAGTCATCTGGTTTTCAGTATTTTTTATAGCATCCCCTGGAACTTCACATACCTCCACTCTGGCTTGCAGGGTCACTGGTCTGCACTGATACAAAGGGTGATCTCTGAGCAAAAATTTCCTGCAGTCATTAAGCCCAGGGTAGGATAGGATTGTAAAGCACCTTTTAAATCCAACCTGCCAGCCTATGGGGTAATGAGTGAAGAAGACAAGATCAAGTCAGTAGAGCTAAACTGTCTTAAAGTGGAATCTGTATAGTCAAGCTGACAAAACTGTTTCATACTAAATTGGCAAAAACATGAAGAATAGATTTTATTTTATTTTAACTAGCCTGATGGCTTAAACTTTTGAACTTTCCAGTTGTACACCAATGACTGGAGATAGATGTAGATACAGATACAGATATAGATACAAATATACATCCTGGAGATAGCCCTCAGATTACATGCCTGAAAGACTTAAGAAATAATGTTCATGTGTCCAGACTGCCTGACATCCATTATCCACACTACCATACATCTGGAGGATTATCATCTCAGACCAAACTAGAGGCAAAGAATACAGGGATAACTCTTTTTAAGAATGTACTTTTAGCACAGCTATTCTCCACCAAAGTGGAACAGATGCTAATGGCATATGCTCCGCCCTCAACCAAGTGTCTGGCTGTGGCAACTAATAAAAAAGTTACCAGGGGATGGCACCTGCAACCTTGGCATATCAGGACCTGCTTGGGGCTAAGATAGACCTTTAGTTATTCCTGCCTAGTTTATCTGCATATGAATGCAGGACAGCCCAGTCAGCAATCCACACTTCACCAGGTCCTCCAGCCACCGCCTTGCCTGCCCCAGTCCTCCAGCTGCTGCCTTGCTGTGAGTCCTCTCTGCCTGGTTGCCCATCTCCCCTGCTCCTACTGGTCAGCAGGACTTCTGCCCAAGATGGAGGCATAGCTGGACACACTGTGCCTCCTCTCACAGCCAAGATTAGGGAATA